>JAGDQP010009363.1:39059-59479 GCA_022664845.1 Lepisma saccharinum | reverse complement strand
TTCTTTGCAGTGCAACAGTCTTTTCGTTTTAATTTTCTCTCACTTTTATATATATATATTTTTTTTCTCACACTGTTCTTCTTTACTGAATAACACAGCATTTACACTTCTGTTTCTTCTTAAGCACTACGTGCTCAACTTGCGAAGCGTCGCTAGGAGGGACCACAACACCGTGCTGGACTTCCAAAGAACCGGGCGTCAGAACTTCTGTCGGGGCATTACCATTCGCTCCACTCTTTGGTGGCGAGGCACTCATTAGTGTTCCATCCGCTTTGCTGGGTGAGATGAGTGGTGAAGATGCACTGTCGACAGCATCACCCATTTGATGTCCTCCGCCAACAGGTGAGCCATCTACTTCTGGAAGCTTTGGTGCTTGACTACCAGGGGTTGGAGTGATGGGTTTCCCGCCTTTAATCAGTTCCACGATCTCTTCGGCTTCACGGCTTAACTCCCCATCTGGCCGGAAAGGGTTGTCCCAGCCACTGTCCGTGCTGTGAAAAAAAAAAAGAACAAAAAACAGGATTAGAAACCACACAATTATTTTCCCATTTATGATTTTAACTATTAAAATTTCTTAACCAGTAATCACAATATTCCATAGGCTCTATCTCACAATAAGCAGTAATTACAATTTCTTATGTTAGAGGTACAAAATAAGCGTCTAATTTAACACTGATTTCTACGAATATCATGCATGATTTCATCCCAGTTCTTCGAAAAATGTACTCAATACCCTCTTCAACATATTGCGTTGCATTGTGAATGTACTTAAGTGAAGCCCTTGTAAGCTCATTTCTCTTTACAAATAAGCATTATTAAAATTGAATTTTCCATAAGAAATCTGTTACGTGCGTTATTAACATGAGCTTCATTTTATGCTTCATGAAGCCCTCACTTATCTTTACAATGCCTTGTCAATTCACCCAGGGTATGTAACCCACAGTCTCAGATTTAGCTGAAATTTAGTGTGATGCTCTTCTTGGTCATATAATGGAAAAGTCTCAATTGCAAAATAATTTAGAAAGTGTATAATGTTCGCTCGATGCACCTGGTTGTACTACTATGCTACAAAAACTTCTGCACAGCGCCAAAACGAAAAAAGGCAAGACATTCAAACTTTCCACAGTGCTTCGGCTTAGCATGAGGCATTCAGATATACTTTTATGGGAGAGTATCTTGTATTACCTGCAGTAAAAATTGTTAGATTTCTTTTTTTCACACTCTTTCCGTATATAGGTAACTTCAAAAAGGCAAAAATGAAAGAAGGAAAGATCTCTCTAACATGACATGTACATTTTGGGAAAGAGGATGAAAAGTACTACAAACACAGAAAAAATTGGAGAGGTGCTTTGCTACCTTTAAAAATAATGAGCATTTTGCATATGTATACAACAAGTGTATAGTCTTCATTTTAGTCACAGTTCTATGAAACAGGGTAGTTTAAAAAGCCCAGTACAGCCTGGTAGCCCACAAACCGACATGAACCATCGTAATATACAACTTGGAATGTAAGGGCTACATTTTGGAGTATAAGATCAACGTAGTCGCCATCTTGAAATCCACCATACTGAGGATTTTTTTTTTTTTTTTTTTTCTTTATTTTTTTTTTTTTTTTTTTTACAAATAGTAGTAAGTGGGTCGTGTGACTTATCAGACAACACGACAATGTTCACAAAAAGTCATTCCAGTGGTCAGATTTGACCCACCTGTTACGGTGTCAAAGTTAACGGCATGGAAGGGGCGGTGCTGGATAAATGAACATAATATGCACTGCATAATATTATCAGTTAAGGTAACTCCGACACCGTAACAGGTAGGCCAAATCTAATACCTAGAAAGAATTTCTGCGAACATTCTCGTATTGTTTATTTGATAATTCACATGGCCAAGTTGCTATTTGAAAAGCTGTCCTCCATCCAATATGGCGGATTTCAATGAACATGTACTCCAAAATGTAGTCCATCCCCACCAGTACCCATTTGTGTATTACAATGCTTCTTTTTCTTATCGGTTTGTGAGCTACCAGGTTGTACTGGGACTTTTGAACTACCCTGTGTCATAGAACTTTATAGCTAACATGAAGACTTTATACTCTTGTTGGATACGTATGCAAAATGTTCATTATTTTTAAACGAGGCAAAACACCTCTCCAATTTTTTCTGGGTACCTTTCATTCTCTTTCTTTCTTTCACTTCTGCCTTTTTGAAGTTACCTATATATGTAATGAGTGTGAAAAATAAACTTAACTTCAACTATTTTTACTACAGGTAATACAAGAGATACCTTCCATAAATGTATATGTGAATGCCTCATGCTAAGCCGAAATACTGTAAAAGGTTTGAAGGTCTTGCCTTTTTACGTTTTGATGCTGTGCACATATTTCAGTAGCATAATAGTACAACCAGGTACATAAAAGTGAGCGAACATTATGCACTTTTCAGACCACTTATTTATACACTACTTAATATATTGCAACAATAATTTAGACTTTTCCATTATATGACTAGCAGAAGCCGCACACCAAATTTCAGCTATATCAAAACTTTTGGTTTACATTTTCCTCGTGCATTGGATGATTTGACATGGAATATTATCTTGAAGGGGCTACTGAGTCATTTTTTTATTTTTTTTTCGAAAGAACAAGATGAAACCATGATATTCCTAGCAATATGCGAAATCCATGTTGAGAAAAGTAGGCCCTAGAAAATTGGAAAATCATTAAAATCTGAAAAATGGAAATTTTAGTCATTAAACTGGTCACATCATGAAAATGCCTCGTCAAATTATAACTTACTTCAATGACTTGTTCGCTGGAAGCAGTGCAAGTACATGGCGTTCAGCGATCAAGTCATTTTAACAAGTTATCGTCACATTCGTTTGTCAACTGTTTTTAACTTCAAGATAAGGAAAGTGACGTTAGAAACTCCACTAAATATATACTTACTAAATACAAAAAAAAAAAATGGATTCGATAAAACTGAAAAAAAAAATGCGCACAGAATACAAAGTCTGAAAAAAGAATTAACTATCAACAATGAAAGAAAAATGAAACAGAAATTAAGTGTTGTTTCACTCAAATTGTCGAGGTTTCATTCATGGCTATAATCATATTTTAGACTAATCATTCAAATTAAGTATAGCAAAGAAATAAGCTGAAAATGTATTGCGAAATGCATATATATATATATATATATATATATATTTATTGCCAATTCGAAATAATTTATTGTGATTACTTGCAGCTCGAGATCCTGAAGTGTGGTAAATCAAACTAGACCATAGCGGTGATAAGAAAAAAAAAAAAAAAAAAGCAAATTAAACATTGGAAAATAAAAAAAAAAAAAATGAAACACATGACTTGTAAAATGTAAGAGCACTAAACAATGTACTCTTAGAAGACAGTTAAAAGAATTCAAGCCTTAGAAAACATTTTTCAAAAGCACAAGGTCGTAACTAACCAACACAGATTTTTTTTTTTTTTTCCTGTAATACGTTATTCACTTTCAATAAATGTCGTTTGGTGAATATTTTGTATTATTGTAACAAGGAAAATCGTACTGTACGATCAGTCCCTTGATTCCATTGTGTAAATTTAGCAGAATATTTATTTTGTACAGCCTAATTTTAAGACATTGTAATTTCTATATATCTCCCCTCCCCCCCTCTGAGATTCCTTCCTTTACAAAAAATATTTTGAGTATGCTGAAAAATGCACTTAACAACAGCTGCATTTCGCTATTTCAAACAAAAGTGGAAAGAATGTCATGTTGAAATATTGGGACAATGAAACGCTTTGAAAAGTGCGAGAAGGAAGAAAAATAAATCGACAAAAATTGCGAAAATCTACATACGTCATTAAGTGAATACTCAATGTACATTGGAAACTAGTAAACCCTATTGACATTGATATTTGTAACTGAATTCAAGTAGGTTTTCCAGTTTTAACTTGATTATTCCAATTTGACAGCAGATACACAAAATATCGCAGATACACAAAATAACTTCTAAAAGTTTATTTCATACTTCTACCATGGCCCTTACAGAAATGCCAATACAAGTATTAACCTCAATATTGTGTCTAAACAGTTTCGGGGTAGAAAAATGTCTAGAAAGTGTCTGAATACTAAAACTGCTGTTAAAACTTCTAGAAAGCTAATGGAAGTCTTTTATTGAAGTACGAAACAGTCTGCATTTCCTAAAAAATATTTTCTGTTTACCTGCAGCCAAACTTGAATAGCTGACAAGAAAAATAAGGAAAAAGACCTTCTTGGACACAGACTTAAGCATTATTTTTAACATACTGGCATTAACTATAGTTTCTTTTTTGTTGAAATTCATGAAATAAACATAGCGGGAACCTCTCACTGAGTAGAAATGTCTATCGCGATGGCTCACGCCTGCCACGTAAGCACATCGAGCACACATTACCTCAGTCATAAATTTAAGAATACCAGGTGAGTCATCAAACAGTAAAAAGACCAAAACAATAATACTAAAAAAAGAAGTCACTTCAGAAATGCCATGCACACCAGCATATATGATCATGATGATAACATTTATGGAGGTCACGGTGATTGAAATATAACTTTGGTACATTAGACAGTACAAAAAGTTTAAAAACAAAAGCAAGGTCGTCTGCAAAAGTACAGTCTGTTATTCCCCCCATTTTGTCAAAAATAGAAACAACCTTAGAACAAAATCAGAATGCTAACTGAAAAAGAAGAGGAAAAAAAACTAGAACGCTGCCATCTATCCAATTATGTTGCATTAGACGAGCGCCATCTGCATTTTCTCACCTTCTGGTTTATCATTAGGCAGATGGGAATGGCTGGATGGATATTTTTGAAAATGGTTGTGCTATCTAACCACATATGCAAAACGGAATAGTTTTTCCCCTCAATACGTCAATGCGGACAGGGAGTGGCTTGTTTTAACTATCCTGAGAGGGTGAGGGTGGGGGGTGGACCAAAAGTAAAAGAAAAGCATACCCAACATTAGCCAACCATCTGCGTACAGAACCATGCTGACGCGTGTAACAGGAAAAGAAACTGGCATCAGCATGCACGTAGACGTCATATCTAACAACGAGTCCTTTTTTTTTTTAATACGCTAACCTGACTGCTAAATGCACTAAAAAGTGTTGCATATACAAATTAGAATTTGCTTCATCTATTGTTGCACATGCTGTGCGGAAGAGAAAATTCTTAACTTGCCTTTACATGGTTATACAATGACATTTCACATAACTACTTTTCCTAACCAAGAGCATGTGGAAGTAAGCTAAAACTTTCTTTAAGTTTACATGTAAGGCAAAAATGCTTTAATAGTACTGGTATTATTATTATTATTTTCTTTTAAGAGGACTTTTTACCCCCTGTAATTAAGTTTGGAATACTTCCGACCTTTCGGAGACCGGCAGGTTTCATCTTCAAAAACTAACCATCTGAAGGCTTACAAAAAAAGAGAAAAAAAGTGCTACACGAGAAGTTTTTTTTTTTAATCCAAGGGGGAAAACGCGCATTGTTTTATTTAGATTCAACCTTAGCAATTTGATTTATTTTTTGTTTATTCAGAATTACCTCTTTTTTTCTTTAACTTTTTTTTATGGATAACATAGGCTTTATTATTTACAATATTAATATGATGTTTTAATTATTATTTCCCTGAAAATGGACGCTGAAGAAAGTAAGTTTCACTTTTCATGTGTATTAAGAAAATGTGTCAAAGCATCATCACTGCATTCGGAAAAACACGAAACCTACTCGCACAATAATAAAATTAAAGAGTTCTTCCGGATTCTCGGAAACAATACTGTGTTTGCCTTATACTCAGCCTGGCTTGCACCTATTTGTCACGTGGTCTTGAAAGTCGTACATGGCCGCACTGCTGCGAATTTAGTTTCTCTAAGCAGCAATGTGTTCTTTAAAACTGTTTTGTTATGACGCAGATAACGTTAATACCGATACAATTTTTATTTACTCAACGTGCCAACAGCGGGGAATATTTTGTAATGCTTTATGTTATTAGCAGACAGTGACGGAATGTTGCTTTTTGCTACTTAAAACTGCTTCTCCCTGATTTAACGCCGGTTGGTAAATCGTGTCGACCTTAGTAGTTGCCAATCTGTTTTCACTTAGAAGCCTTCAGGAAGATTATAATCAAACAAACGTAATAATTGCGGTAGTTAATATGTTTTAAAACGACAAATGATAGAAACATATTGGTACCCTAGGGTCTTTTATGTGCATACCTAGACTTGTAACAATCGATCTCTTTCAAATACTGTTTATCAAAATATTAAGTTAATGGAATTCACAAAAATGTAATTTCCCAATTTATCATGCGACATTTTCGTAAATGCGTTCATGTCTTCCTTTGGCGTTGCAAAATCCATGTCCTTGGACTTTTGATATTCTTTCTGGATTTCCGCCTGGTAACCCTGGCATTAGTGGTATAGACGGAGCATTGTACACAATATGCTCTAGCCGCCCGGATAGTCTTGCGGTCTACGGCGGAAGGCCAACGACTCGAAGGTCCCGGGTTAGAGTTCCGGCAGGGGCATGGGTGTAGATTTTAATGGCTAAAGGGCTAATCATGACGGACCGTAGTCCAAAGTTACTAGTCTGGCCCATATAAAAATAAAGTTTGCCAAAGTTTACAATATGCTCTACACTACAGCACACAGCGATACCTCAAAAACTTTGTGCTGGATTCAGTTGTTAGTACTTGTGAGTACATCATACACTAGCAATAAAGATCGAAATAAGCTTAAGGGGGAAATTACATGTAAGAGTACACATCATCCTTTCGGTGAATGGAATTCTCACGTACATTGGTTTATATTGCTTAAGAAAGTCCTCTATTTGGTGGGTTCAAATTCATGTCACTTCTAACGACTGTTTTACTGTGTGAAAATAGTCAGCAGGTTACTATGCTTCAATAACTATATTTTAACTCGTTTCTTTTTAATTCATAATAAATTCTCCCACTTTCCTGTATAAGCGAGAAAGATTTACAAATGAAGACCATTTCAGTTTATTTCCTTTACGTGCAATTGCAATAAAATAGAAACTGACACTATCACTCACAGTTACATGGAATTGTTAAAAACAACATACTTTGAATCGTTACTATCTGACTAAGGTCGCGAGGTTACAAATATGGTGAAACTGATACACAATTAATCCAAGGGTTAAAAATGCATCTTGCTTCTCTTGGGTGAATGATATTACATGAAGCAATCGTATACGTGTATATCGTATTTATTTGTACCACAGAGGTTATCAAATTGATTTTCAATTATTTCACAACATACCGTAAAGCGACTGCAGCACCTCACAACGAACACACAGCTAACTTGCTAGTGCACGGAACATAAATCTCCCCCTTCCCGATCCGATACCACTAATTGCATTCTATCTGTAACGTAGTTTGTCCCTCTAACCTCAAAGAAACGATTGAAACTGAGGCGGAGGGGGGGGGGGATTAAAACCGCATCGTTCTCTTTTTCAGGCCGCTGTTGCCGCAAATTTGATGCTTCGTCCTGCGAATTACATAATCACTGGAAGTTTCTTCTGTTGTAGTTAAAAAAAAAAAAAACAAACACACACACACTTATTCCATTGTACATATGAATATAGTAAGATGACAAGGAAGGCTGTCTTGAATATCTTATCCACTGAGGTTTGCAAGGTTACTGGGAACTGAGTTTTGTAATCTGACAGCAAATAACTACATTCATAGAACACACACAAGTATACTGTACACCTTATACGGTTAAATTCTGTCAGCTCGGTGAAGAGGAGAATATTTCAGAAAGATCAAATATCGCTACATCCCGGTAATTCTCCACGTCAAGTGAAAACGATTATTAAATAATTGTGTTATCAAATAATATTGTCTTGTATGATTTCAGGTTATCTGTTTTCAGGTCTAATTATTGCGAATACATATCGCACCTTCGAGAAAAGTGACAACTGAAAAAAGTATGATTTTGCAGGAGGAGGAGGAAAAGAAGTGACTTTTACTTGAGAAGATATATTTAAAATCCGTCAAACGAAAAGGTGACACTTCTGCTATCTATCGGCCACCGATGTATATATAATTATGACATTTTTGCCAAATGAGAATAGTTCTCTAATACTTTTTAGCCAACACTACGCAAAATTTTAAATTAGGTCACATTTCTCAAGAAGGTGCGTTATATTATCCTTGACCAAAACAACCTATCTGTTTCACTTTTTTTAAAAAAAAAAAAAAAAAGAAGGCAGCGGTGTGATGTGATCGTATTTTGGTCATATTGCGACTCGTTCTACTAGTCACTTTGTATAAGTTCCAATCTTGATTAGCATTTGCATGACTGCCTCTCCTCTCCCAGTTCTTGTGATAGATGGGAGTTAATTGTGCAAATCGTTCATTCTGTCAAACAATTGTCTTTCTTCAGTTATGAGCTGGAACAGGCAACTTCGACATAAGCCCGTCACATCTGAGGGAGGTAATCATTCTTTCAGGAACAGAAATAAAGATAGCGGCCAAGGCCTTAGTTGAGGTACCATTTCGACATTTGTCTGGAAAAGCTTAACAAAGCCCTGGATAACCTCGGGTTAGGGTGACTAGGAACGAAGCTTGAACCGAAATCGCGACATTACCTACTGGACTATGGGAACTGGGTGTCTGATTCCATTTATGAGTCGCAACAATGAAGAAACCAACCCAACAATTACATTAATGATTACAGGAAACAAGATCTCATACAAATGAGTTACAAACAGTACTGTCTGAAGAATCGCAATCGACTTTTTTCTTGCTGGGTCTATGAGCAAAATTACGGTTTTTCAATTATGGAACCTGGCAACCTAAGGCAACGACAATTTCATTAACTGATTAATGTATCAGAAAGTAACATGGAACAGAGGGTGCTGGTACATTTTGTGCAAAATATTTGGAAGAAAAAAAAAAACTTACGAAATATAAACCCAAGACGGAATTCAAATTCCCGTTAGCCTTTGCCTGTGGTGGTAATTTTAAATACCAAAAATGCCATTTTTGCATAAAACCGGAAAAAGTGTACCTCTCTTCATGAAGTTGACGAAACTAACAACAGATGGTAGTAAAGACAAGCCTCTTGTAGTGGATGAATATGTTTAATTACAATATATTGCCGATAGATGGCAGAGAAAGCAACGTTACGAAAGTATTGCATCTTGCGTACGCCGTACGGCAAACCGACTTACAGAAAACTGAGTAAGAAACGAACAAATTTACTCTCTCCTGTAATTAAGCGAAAACTACATAATGCTTGCGTTAGCTATTTTAAATGTTTAATGCCGAATAATTCAGCTGTTTAAAATGCTTCGCTGGTTGCATTTGTTGTCAAAACTCCATTCTTTTCGCTGTGTAAAATCGGAAACGTCTAGCACTTATCACAGAATTATTGAAACCCGTGTTTTCCAAACTGTGTTCCGCGAGGCGTGTGTCGGTGTTTCGTGGTGGTCTGTGACCTTGGTAACATCATGTGCGAAGAGTATGAGTTAGTTTTACCCTTAGAGATACTTTAAAGAAACAAATCCCATTGAAATTTACATAGAAGTCCGTCGTCAACTACAAACTAGGAGGCGGACGGATATGGACAATTTAGGGAAGCATGAATTACGATATTATACGCCATTATTATTTATTTATTTACACATTATTAATGTACACTATTTTAAATTTTGCAACATTTAAGTTTTCAAAAACAAAAAAGTAATGGTTGACTGACTATGAATGTTTTTGTTCCGTACATATTCCCGTTCCATAGATGCCTAAAGGCCATAAATACATTCAAATTGGGTTAAAAGCAATCAATCATTCCACACATCCCTCGTAGGGAACTGGCAACACTGGAACGTCAAAATAATATGGAGAATGAGTATTATGCAAATGCATAATTCTTGATATACCATTTTATGGTAAGCATTTCCTCCGTCAGCTATGCTAGCATTTCATGCATTTACTATTGGTGGTGCTTTTCGAAAAATTAAAAAAAAAAAAAGAAACAAAACCGATAATAGAACACAGGAGTTCCTTTCGCTTTCATTACTGCAACACGCTAAACTGCGATTAACATTCCTCTTTTTTTTTCGTAATATTCTGTCAGCCTAGAAACGTAAGTGGGAAAATAAAACGTGCTTCACTATTCTAGATTTAGTATTACCAAATATGGTCTCAAAAAAAAAAAAAAAGGACAAGTACTGAAGTTGGGGAAGGGAGAGTTATGTTTGTTGAAAATGGCTAGTTCGAACGCACAGATAACAAACATGCTATGAGACGGGAAGCTTTAGTAGGTAGCGGTTTCAGTAAGATCGTTTCATTTGTTATCATTGCTTGGTTGCAGGGTTTCTCATAATAATAATAAAAAAAAAAAAACTATGAACTTTATTGAGGTTAACATATTTTCCAAAGTGACACAATTTCTTTGTTCATGGAAAATGAGTTAATCGAGCACATTCTGAATTGTATGAGCACATCATTATTATTATTGAAAACATTTTTTTTGAAGTGGTGAACTTTAGTTACCACTGAACCTGGTAAAGCTAATGGAGATTTACTGTTTTTCTTTGTGTGCGAGAGGGGGCGTTTGTAAACTGATCATTCTGAGCAACTGAATAGGAATAAACACTAACATGTGTAGGCACTTTTTTTGCGAGAAACTTTTGATAGGATTGTTCTGACTACTTGAATGCTTCCAAAGATGCTCGCCGGCCGCCTATTGGGTTGTCCATATTCGATACTGACCTTCACGCGGTAAGGATGAAGTCAGGCCTCATGAACTAGAACCTCAAGGTGTCTGTATTTTCACCTCTCAGTATCTGAAATACAGATCGTAGTTATAACCTTCTCCGCTATAAGTGTTTGCCGAGAGCCATTATCTCTCTGCTTTGTAGAGTATGGATACAGTACTTTTTTTTTTTTTTCGTAAATTAAATAAATACTGCATACAGCTCGAAACTAGGACGACCTGAACCACCTGAATAACCAACCCAGGTTTCAAGAAGAATAAAGTTCGTTGAAAAGCAAAAATACAGGATGAAATCTTTCCCAAGCCTCAGAATATTGAAGAATATAATTCAGAAGAACTCAAAAATTAAAAAAAGACCTGTCTCGCAGATAAGAGAAAAGCAGTAGCAGACGCAATTCGACAAAATTCCATATGAAACATTAGGCCCTACAGATTTCGAATATAATTAACTAAAAGTGTCTTGTTTCACTTGTGAACAGAAGAAAACTTTCTTGGTCCGATTTTAGATAATTTTCCTTAAAAAAAAACGTGGAATGTGAAGTGCTACCTAACTCGTCGAAAGTGTTTTTTTCTTTTATCTGATTTAAAGGAAAAAGCTTTAATTAAGGTGTCGTGGACAAATTACGGAAGATTCATTTTTAACGAAATGTTCGTTTAAAAGATGTAAAGTGTTTGATGATGACAGTCGTCATATGACCCGTCTGACAATGTCACCAAACTCGCACAACTAAACATTTCTACTTCAACTTTAAAAATTGATTGAAATCTAATTACCGATGGGGAATAGCTCATCTCTCTATATAAAACTGAAAGCGACTGTATGCGTTAGCTTCACGCAAAAAGTGCTTGACCAATTGAAATGATTTTATGCACATGATCAGACCCTTGACCGGACTAGAAAGTTATCCTACCACTGATTCTAAGTTTATTATCTTCAGAGATAGTCGACATCTAATTGTCAATTGAATTCCAATAGCGGTGGTAATGACAATGGAAAATTTAAAGCAAAACACGCGGCAACCCACACTACAATGTTGTTCGACGGGTTGACTTATCTTCACGTGGTCAAATCTGGCATGACTATCAATCATTAACAACGGCTATCTTAGGTAACACCCCTAGGGAGGGTAGGGGTGGGAAGGAAGTGACGTAAAAATAATAGAAAACTACTTATATCAGTGTCGAATCCATAGTTTTCGGAGTTGGTGAGATGAATAGTAACACTCCCGATGCATTTTAAGTCCAAGTTCAGCCCCCATCAGCATGGGGGTGACTATTTTATTCACCCCGCACCAACGGGCGGGCATATCAGCTAGTGAGATATACAGAAAATTGCTCGAGTTTTGTACCAATAATTGAAAAAAAAAAGTAATCGCGGGACGAGTGTTCTATTAAAAGTGGTTAGAAATAGCCATTGATAACACTTTTATTATTTTTTTATTATTATTATTTAAAAAGAAATAACGGAATTTTGAATTCTAATCAACGTAATTACTGAACTTCACTTGTTGGCATCTAAGAACGGGACCTACAGTTTATGTCACAATGGGTTTATTAGAAATGCATCTCAGGTTCGATAACTTCACTTCACATTTTAAACTTTTTGTCAGTAAAGGAAGGAAGGAAAGTTACAAATCCTGTAACCATAGCAACAGTTCAAAAACATTATAAACTTATTTTTCTTCTACTGCTGTAACTAAGCTTTCCTTACCCGATCATCAAGTTGAAAACAAAAGCATGTGAACACAGGGCGTGGCTAACACGGAGGCACGCCGTTGGCGAGCATCGATCCCAGAGCTCCTTCCACGGTTCCTCCTCTTGACCTAGTAAACCTCTCATTCCCTCAATCTGTTATGCTCAGCTGACAAATGAGTCACGCGATCCCACACTTAAATGTTATTTACTGTTTTTCTTCTGTTCATTTTCATATGTAATCTGTTCATATCCAATAACTAGTAGGCTATGCACACGGTGTTTTTTTAACATTGTTATTCCTGGTCCATATAGTAATACCACAGTGAGAGTAAATAATTATTTAGTCTACGGTAATACATTCGGTGTTTCAATTTTAACCTTACGGGAATCAATATTGACTGCACTTTTCTATGCACCAGGAAGTCAGAGCGAGGTTGCAGAACTGAAAATCATCTGTTTCTGGAAGACGCTACAATGAGCAATTGTAACAACAAAGACATAAAAAAATACTGAGAATGCCGCACTTTCCATTTTGTTAACTTATCAGCACCCCAGGAATACATTTTGTCTTCGAATGACAAGTACACATTAACAATCTTCTCGTTGATAGGGATTTGTTTAGAATAGCGTGCAAAGTTCTTGCTATCCACTTTGATTTCACCCTTACGAAATTAAGCTACCTATAGTCCTACACAAAGTGTGTCAAAAGTTGACAGCTAAGCATCAACGTAAGTTTTAGCTATAAACAAGCAACTAAGGTCTGGAGTTAAGATAACGGGAACGAGCTTAGCTCTTCGTACTGCATTCTCACTTTAACACCAAAAAATTCATCAATATCACAAACTTGAAACATAGTGATTTGAGAAACCAGGAATGTGGACCGTTCTCTGAATCATCCGAGGCTATAAATAAAAGGAATGATCGGGTGTGGGAATTGCAAGTGTCTATCATCATGAAACGCCCTTTCGTGGCGTATGCAACAGACTATTCACGTTGCACAGTCATCTTCATACTCAGGACGAATTCACTCACTTTTCCCCTCAAGAGCTCCTTCGAACTATGACAAAACTTATCTGGACCAACTCCAAAAAACATTTCCGGAATCTCAAAGAAACATTTTTTTTTTTTTTTTTGGACAGTTGAAATCTACGCAACAAGTGCAAGTTGTGCTTGGTTTTGACCCAGGAATTGGCAACCAGCTGGATATAACCATGTATCTGTTTTCAAGTAGTAAGTTTACTTTTATTGTTTCCTACTGTCACCAACAAAGGGTAAGCTCGCACTGGTGATTGACTAGAATAGCCCGTCACCGACAAAAGACGTTCTTTTCTATTGAAAGTGAATGGGCTAACTCGTAGCATCTCTAGTAAGCCAAATTTCGTATCTCTAGCTCAAACGGTGTTGAAAATGAATCTTTGGGATCCGCCATTTTGGATCCAAGATGGTGTCTTTGCAGACTTGTAATATTTCGTAACCTACTAGTGATGTACCGTCATACCAAATTTGGTGTTTGTAGCTAAAGCGGTTTAGGCTGTGTATTCTATACAACAAAGGGTTTTGCGGCCATTTTGGGTCCAAGATGGCGATTTTTTCACTTTTTTTAAATATTTGCTTAACCTGCTAGTGATGATGTAGACTACCTTCATACCAAATTTCATTTTTCTAGTTTCAGCCGTTTAGGCTGTATATCGGCTACTCAAAACTTCCGTTTCTTAGGTGAAACATACTAACTAGTTCTTGCAGGTTTTTTTTTTTTTTTCAATCTCAAAAACGAAAAACTAAATTTGTTAGGTTCAGCGCACTAAAAGACTTGAGTTGCTCAGGATTGAAACAGGCTCTGCTCTTATTTTGAATAAAATCTTTGTATTTTTTGGCCAATTTAGTCACTAATGACTAGTCTCTCGATTCCACTAGATGTTGTTAAGTCTCTAAAATCCACAAACATCCATGCTCCAGCCGATATTCGAACCCAGGGCCTAGGGGACGCTGGCCTGAGCTCAGCCGAGACGTTGTCGGCTGCTTTGATTTTAAGATGCAGAAAACGCAAAAAGAAAAGTCATATTGGATTCATCCAACTGCAAATCAGATACCTTTAAATGGGCAATTTTATAAATTCGTTGCATCTTTGAATTTATTCAAGGACTTTTGGCATCTTTTTCTCAGGACGGGATATGGGAAGGTAAAAGATGGAGAAGGTATCGGGGAAACCTTCGAGAGTGAAACCCAGGGAGGGGAAAGATATGCGCTGTAGTCATTCAATGTCGTCTGCTGTGAAGGTTAACATTATGTGGCGCGGTGGTTAGAAAAAACTGACATTCATAATTTGTTATTCCGAAATTCCGGCTTTCTGGAATTTTGAAATTAGAATTTGAACACAAGAATTTGAATGTTATTTAAGGATTTTTGCCACTTCAGGTTCAGGCATTCATCGTAGGAATTCTTTACTCTATTACACCTTATCCAGCAAGTTTTAATTATTGTGAAAATAACGCCCATTTGGTAATGATGCTCGACATTCAGAAATTCGGAACTTCAGACTTTCCGGAATTCCTAACACCACCCCTACTTGGGACCTACCTAGATAGCGGTAATTCAGAAACTGAATTTAGACATCTCAATTAGTTTAGTGTATTATTTCATATAGCTTTAATGACAATATACTGAAATGTTATTAAATCTTAATTACGATCTACTTGTTTTGATTTAATATTAATACTTCGCCCGTATAGTTTGGAAATACCTAGACATCGAATAAGTTCGCGTTACTTATTTAAAAATAAAAATAAAAAATCTGGTCACCCTATGTGATCCGCAGACTGTTGAAAATTTCCACGAGCAAATTAGGAACTAATTTTTTCCACCAAGTAATTTCCCGCCATTTATAAGATCTAGAATGGGCTAAAATGGAATATACGACCTCATACCAGTAAAGGTCAAGGGCAAAAACTTCCAGAGATAGTGATAGGAAAGATAGCTGCCAAGGGTTATATTAAAAGTACCGTTAACCTGGTACGATTGAGGAAAACCTACCCGATAACAACGTACTGAAGAGCGTATAGTGAAGCTTGCATGAATTCTTAAAATGGAGAGAAAGCGTAACTGGAAAGGACCTGCCAGTTTGTCACCAGATTTAAACTGACTGATACACACCAAAGTCACTAATAATCAATTTCTTCCTAATTACTTTCAATATAGGCACAGAGTGAATTCCTAGAATGGAGAAAATTAACGAAACAAAGGACCTGCAGCTTCCAAAGTCAGTAGATTAAAAGCAGGCTAGTAAGTCGAGGTCGCTCCCAAACTAAATAATCTACGGTAAGACGAAAAACAAACCAGAAGACCGAAACAAGTGGGTTTATAAAGGAAAGCCCACAACGCCTAGCATGGACTGACTTGACCTGCTCGTATAAAAGAAAACAATTCCCTTGAAAACTTGATTCGCTGAATTTAATGGGGGAGGGATCCAGATACTTCGTCTGCATTAATAACGCAGCGTTGAAAATAACGAAGTAGCTTCTCACCTGCCATAAAAACTGAGTCTTAAAATGTCAGGATTTGCCATTTCCCCTCCTATTGTATGCTATAGATCAAATGACTACTCTTTGGAACTCGACGCGACACAATCGAAAACTTCTTAACAAAGCAAACCAGACTCGCTATGTGTGCGATACACTGAAAAATTTACTTTTTCTATCAAAAAAAGAGATAGATAGATAAATCTATATGTACTGTGCAGGCCTACTTGCATTTCGTACTATTATGGGGTCCAAGAAACTGAAGGACAATATCCATCTTATCTACATTTTTAAAAATATATGAAACTGTTATAATAGTCCAACCTTTTTTTTCAACAAATATATCCATACACCAACATGGTTTTCAAGAGAAAGAGTTAACATACTGCTATATTCAACTTCCTCACTCGAACGGCAGATTCTCTCAATGGTGGTGGTCTCATTGTTTGTCTATTTGCTGATCTCTCTAAGGGCATTCAATACTATAGATCACAACATATTAATTACTTAGTAAATTATATCGTTGTGAAATTGGAGGAATAGCTAATATGGAATTAGGGGAAACGCTAAAAAAAAAAAAAAAAAAAATGGCAATTATTTTAAGTAATAGATGACAGCTTGTTCAAATAAGTGGTTCATCTAAGATAGTTGGTGGGAGGGTGTTGGAATGGACTAGGTTTGGAGGTATAATCCCGCCATTAGTCTGGTGTGATTGAGAAAAAATCTTTGTAAAACCTCAGTCAAGATTGACAATCACTGGGACTGACCCCCGAGATCTTTAGAAGGCAACACTACCAAGTGAACTATGGTACACACTTTAGGACATCCGAAAGTTTATTTTTCTTTTACAGGACCTTCAGGTCGTCTCGTTCTTTGTGTCTATTGGTTAAGGAAGAGCGAAGATGAAGGTAGCGGTTAGAATATTGATCTAAGCACCATCACGGTATTCTCATGAAATCTGATTATTACCAACGATCTAAAGTTACTGACCACAAGGCCTAGTGGTAACATGTATGCGAGTTGATTAATCGAAGTAAGTATCTGGGAAATAGACGAGAAAACCAGTTAAGTGTCTGGTTTAGTTTTGTAACTCATAGTTTATTCTCTTCGCAGTTGGAAGCTTTAGAAAGCACAATTATCTTCGGTTTCACCACAACTCAGTTGGTAAAGACCGTTAGAGTTGTATCCAGAAGGTCCTGGACTCCAAACCAACAGTCGGTCACCCTGACTACTTTCTCCTGTCACACCAGATTAATGCTGGAAAGGTACTTTCTAACTAGGCCTTGACAGACCTTGTTCCCACACCCTCTACCAGTCTGAGTCAATGCCTAAAGATTATGAATAGAATTCGAACATAGGTCTTACCATGACAAAGTTGAGATTATCGTTTAAACATAAACCTGTTTCTTTAGCCATTTGCAATACGTTCAAAAACAATACTGTTAAACCCTTCCTTTCCAAGATTAGTTTCTTCTAGTTGGAGGGCCAGATGTTGCCTGGGATAGGAAAATCAACAATACATCTTCAGGATAGTCCAGAACATCGAGTTATCCGTAGATTGGTTACGTACGAATATATTAGGTCAATGATTCCTTCCGGATGAAAATACGCTTCTACCAAACCTTGTGATCTATTGGTTAAGGTCCCGACAAGAAGGCACACAGTTCTACTACCGTTCATATGACCTATGGTTCCCAAAGTTTCATTCAATTCCACCAGGTGACTGTAACACGATGAAACTCATCTGAGACATGCGACACGCTTAGGTCATAGCCGTCAATGTGGCTAAAAATCTAAGTTAAATAAACAAAAAACACCCTTCTCTGGGCGAAAATAATGTAACTCGACAATAGATAGTCTTCCTCTGGTTCAATGAGGGAGCGAAGTATGGTACATGGTTCAACGGTGTGGACTAGTAGGCTATACCACATTTAGATAGTTTGACATTCTCTTTTTAAAAAGCTATTTATTTCTTGATTTATTCAAGCCCAGCTTTCATGATCTACAAGTAACAGTCTCAGACTTCGGATCGAAACTAGGAAGGCGCTACTTTAAGCCCTACTGTTGACCATACTGTTCCCGAGTTTTTCGAGTTTCGCGGCGAATGAATGTACGTGCTTAGACAAAGAGCGTGATTCTAATCTTCCCCTCCTTTGCTCCGGAGGTGCTCACCGAGGGACGTAATCCCTCCCAAATCATAGCGGTCTTATGCCATAGCTACCTGTATAGCCCATAAATATAAATTCAGTAATAAAATATTACTTCAAACAAAGATTATGTTGAGAATCCAGTACTACGAACAAATTCTGGGCAAAATATAGCAGACATAAAAAAGAAGCTCCGCGAGTTACGAGTGTGTCATCAGCTATCAGATTAACGCTCTTATATAGCGGTTAAGTACAGCATTGCGTGAGAACTAGTCATTTGTTACTTCCCTACTGAACGATGCCACCAACTACTCATGGAAGTAGCGACACATTAAGTAAATAATCTCCCCCCACCCCACCCCCTGCAAGGCTAGAATTACCTGGTGCACTCAACTCATCCGCAGTTTCATCACGGGTAATTCGACTACTTGAAATATAGTTTTAGATCGAACAGTTTTGAGTTTCACAAAAATGTGGAAATAATAATAATTCCACCGTTTGAAGACAATAATCCATACGTGCCTCTCTCTACATGCAATAAGGAGTTATTGTAACACTCACTGCGCTCTGTTTAGCTAAAAAGTTAAAAGCCTCTCGCGTTCTCGCCTCCAGTGCAAGCGGTCCCAATTTTGGAGTTGCCCCAGCATCGTGATGCCAAGTGAGCAACTACCCCGATCTCAAAAGCTATACTTCGACCAAGGGCTTATGGCGGGTGACGAAGAACTAAAAAAAACTGCGACAGGGCAGCCAATGAGGCGAATAATTTTTTCGGTCATTGATTCTGAGTTGAGAAGAGTGAGTGTTTTGTCCGTACAGCATTGTAGCCAAGTTTCATGCACATTCGCAAGAACGAGAATGCAGTTGCAGTCTGTCACAGTGTGTGGCAACTGTAGAGCGTAGATGAAAACAAGTCATTTACTACTTCTCTACTGTACTGTTGTAGCGTTCATTTCATGCTTGATCTTCACAACTCACGTAAATTCTGGGAAAGCAGACTGCAATTTTGTAATAAGAAAACACGAACAAAAACCAAGCTCTCCGATTGCGTCTGGAGATATTTCATTGGATATAGCTCACACGAAGCTCACCCTAATAAAGACTTAGACAAATTATAGATAACAGCCATGTGTAGTCGCTGCGCTGACAATATGAGTACGCTCTTTAAACAAAAGCCGCCCGACAGACCAAGGTTCTCTGTGGACTGTTAAGCCAAGGAGCAGGAATTTACACAGGCTTTACTTAATTTACATGTTATGGGCTGAACCAGTGGCCCCCTCCACTACCTGAACGGTCTTGGCTATTGACAAGACCCTTGCAACTAGACCTTGGTACTGATCTCCTATTTTCTATCCAATTTAAGTATTTCCTAAATTGCCGGCTGCCCTGTACTGTAATTAAGATGACCAAATGGTCACAAAATGGATCAATTGAATAACTGAACTACGTATATTGACAATAATAAAACAATTTTAAAATATGGACATGTTACATGGCATTGCATTTTGAAAGTAGGCAATAGCTTTGAAACCCTGATCTTAAGTAGCTGTCATCCCGAAATTAGTAAAAATATACCACTACAGTCAAGAAGTTGTAAGACTCGCTCGCAGCCGTGTGATGGTGCTGAACGGAATTTTGCAGATAGCGCGCTATCTCCTAAAAGCGTCTGTGACGCATCAGACATGGCTCGTGGTTGATTTCGAATAGTTTAGTGCAGCAGTATAGTAGTTATTGTGTGACATGCAACCTGCGAAATAAGCCATGTCGGAGGTAGATCAGCGTAGGCTATAGACCTTATTTTATCAAATAATTTGGTATTGCACGACAGAAATTCTACACATGATCCGCCAGATATATGAGGAATGCAGCTGTGAGGCGTGCTGCGTGGGGAAAAAAATATTACCGCAGCGACAGAGGCCCCACGGTCGATTCCAGCCCATGAATTCTAGGAGATCTTCCAGCAATTGTATAGCCGCTTGCAGCACTACACAAGGTATGTGTTCGAAAAAATACACAGTGTTGGAATTTTATTCAGATGCAATGCAACAAGTATCCTGATCTGCCTGTTGGAACTTTATTCAGCTGCAGTGCACAAGTATCCTGATCATCGAATGTAGTTCCATTGCTCCTGAAATATGATAAATGGGGTTCTATAGATAATTGGTGAGATATAGGTTTGAATGATTGTTTAGTAGTATGTCAAGTTAGCGAGGCCCTGTTCTACAAGAAAGTTCAGTTGAAAAAAAAAAAATGAACACCACCGACGCACGTAGAAGGGAAAAGTTT
>JAGDQP010009363.1:0-36593 GCA_022664845.1 Lepisma saccharinum | reverse complement strand
AACTTTGGTTTTTCTTTACCGAGCAGTCGTAGTTCAGTTGATAGAGCATTGTTTTCGCAATCGGGAGGTCAAGGGTTCGACCCTAGAGACCGACCATCTTTACCTAAGATTTCTACAGTGTTTTTCCTCAGTCGCACCATGCTAATGCAGGAATGGTATCATCAAAATTAGGCCCTGGCCTACAACATTTCCACATTCTCTCCCTAACCCAATCCCAGTCTAAGCCATAGTAGTAGCCTGTTAAACACCTCTTGCACCTATGCGTATAAGGACGGTGCTATCCGTTCTCTGTAATACATGCTACTCACGTAAAATAAACACTGTGGCTTCGAAAATAGACAGTTTACTTTTGACGCGTAAATTAGTTTATTTTACCGTGAGGTTGATACAGTCTTAACATGATCATCGACCGAGATGGTCCTCCGAGAGACTAATATTATTGATACTAATTGATACTTGCACTTGTTATTACACCTGAAATTTGGCTTCAATTATTTCACAGCGTTAACAGAGGCGTTTATCTGCTACTAATTGCTGTATATTTATCTCTGACAGGGTCTGCAGCCTTTCCCATTCCAGTTGGGAGCCGGTGACACTTCTGTTACTATGACTCCGCAGTGGCTTCTGCCTGACCTAATTGAAATTCGAACACCTGGGAATAGGTAGAAAGCAAAGTGCTCTGTCTATATATTGATCGTTCGGTCAAACTCCACATCGAAAGAAAAGCACGTTCTTGATATATTCATAGGGTGTTTCAGTTATTGTAAATATTAAAAATTCTAATTATAAAAATACCTGACGTTAGGGGGAAAAAATCACTTTTTTTTAGCACCTTTTGACTGTTTCCATGAGCGCACTAATAATATATGTTCTTTTAATCTTGGATTGGGACTTAACCACATCATGCATCAGCCATTTGAAACATACCTAAGCAAATAGGCTATAATTTCGAACATAGTAGTAAGAACTGATCTATATGTAGACTAACCTTCTAATTTCTACGTTCAAATATCCTGAAAAGCATTACCTACTTAGAAATATCAAGGTGAAATATTTTGTGATACTCTGAACTATTTGGATGTGAATTACTACGAACTTTCATTATACTATTTCGTTAATCTCTCGCGGGCTTTTCATTCATTGTTGTCAACCCTACGTGAATGTGTTTAATCGTATGAGATTAGCTTAGAGACTGCCGACGAATCGCCATGTTCACTATGCATGCTCAGTTACAAGATACATTATCATCACAGTAAATTAAGTAGTCAATGCCATTTTGAGAATATTGGTACCCGTTACTTTCTAGAACTTCCCTATTAAGTATTTCTAACAATTGTTAAGTATTTTGGTGAACCAACAACAAAAGATTTTAAATTTTCTATTTCTATTTGCACAGATAAGTTAGTTCATTTTCCTACGATGTAACAGAAGTTCTCATTCATTGTAAATATTTTCCCGTTTCCATACTATTGCCTCGGTTCCACCAACGTATCTTCGTTCACACAAAAGATAATTGTCGGACTAGTCTTTGATTCTTAAGATTTTTCGTTGCACCAACTCACATCTGTTGCTTTTTTTGTTTGTTTGTTTAATTTATTAATTAATTTTGTTAAATCCTCCCATTTAAATTAGTCGTCGGAACTGGAGCATGAAACTAGAAGACCACACAGAACTTATCAAAGGATCGTGACTCTTGGACAGAATTAATTCAGGTTTATACTCTTTGGTTCAGTTTTCAGAAACCTGAGATTTTGGTGATACTACAACTACCTCTTCCAGGCAGCAACAACACAGAGGGATGGGAAAATAAAACGAAAAAGACTAGAGATTAACAGAATCCTTCGTTAAAACATCTTGCACGCCTCTTTTGAGGGTTTATCTGTTAGCACAGACAGCTTCGTGACCGGATAATATTTTTACACTGTTTTTGTGGCAGGACCGTAACCGCTACAAAAATTGATACATATTATCTAAACTCCTCTTTCTTGCTCTTGTAGCCTTTGTTGTTATTATTAGTCCAAAACCATGCTCACGATTTTTCATTGTGCTGTCAACCCCACTCAAGTAGTTCGTGGTCCAAGGATTTTTTTTTATTCCTTAGCAGCACTTCCAAAGATAACAGGGCTTTTCAGAATTAACAATAGACCTAACATTTTTTTTTTTTTTTTTTTTTAAAGTGGATAAAAACTTACAAAGCAACCACGAGAAGAAAAAACTAGAAGTCTTAGATCGCTTTAAAGCATCAAGTAGTAATAACTAACCAACCCTCTAGGAAAAAAGAATATATAAAGATTATTTTTAACTTTCCGCGAAGATAATACTTTACATACGGAAAGATTATCAGAACCCAAGCTGAAAGTTTCGGCCGGATTTACTTGAAAAGGGAGACCGGTATAGCCTCACCAAAAATAATCATTGGGAAGTTGCAGTAAACACTAACTCCGATTTTTCAACTTTACAAGAGAGAGAAATACAGTTCATTGGCATACAGAAGAACACGTTAAGCTGTTTGAGTCTTGCATACAGTGTCGACGTAACCAAATCACAATCGAAATTGTATTCAAGGAAGCAATTTGACCAATGTTTATGATTAACAAGTACGCTTGAAAGGAGATTCCCCATTAGATTGTCATGGAACTTACAGGGTGTGGGAGAGGACATGGTTTGTCACTGCATTACCTCTCGAAATATTACGTCATGTGTGAAGATGCTGCGTTAACTAAGAATGTGTAGCTCGAAAATTACTCTGAATCATCGGAAGTTTCTTGATTTTTTTTTAATGTGAATAATCGAATTGTAAAGATTGTCGTAGTGAAACACTGTAGGCCTATAGAGCTATTTACCGTACAGTTATATTTTTATTCCTGTAATTAATAACACAACTATCACCAAAACTACACATTTAAAATATACTTTCTAGTTTTCAATTATGATTCTGAAGGATCCTAATATATTTCTGTTTCGGTGTACAACTAATATATTCATCAAATGATCACTGACTTATTTGGGAAATGTGGTTATCGCCACTTCGGCTACCTTAGGTGTCAACATTGACACATGAATCAATTCTAAAGAGCCTCGCTCGCTCAACTCAATTAAATGTCAGAACTAACCTTCAGAGATCCACGAACTCTCCACACTCCACTTACACGTAACTTGCCGACCTTGGCTCATACCAATGAGTATCGCTCAAGCTGTGTTTTAAACGATGTTACTGAATTTGAATTTTATTTATGGCTTTTAAACATCTATGGTTTAGACAAGAACAGAGGAGAGGATGAGGGGAGGAGTCGGCCAGGGCCTAAGTTGAAGATACCATCGCGGCATTTGCCTGAAGTGACTGAAAAAAAAAATTGTCATGATGGTCCATCACTGGTATCGAACCCAGAAGCTCCCGAATACGAAGAAAACGCTCTACGAACTGAGTCACAACCGCTGGGTGCGATGTTCTTAAAATTCACATTACTTTTTCTAGCGGAAAATAACCTACCAAAATCCATAGGGTAGTTTATCCTGAAGTCTACATAACAGCATTTAAAACATTTTAAATTCTTTTAATGGAATTGTAACACAACGGACAATTTCGAAATTTTAAAAACTTCGAATGTTTTCCTTCTACTTTATACTGTTACCATGCCATCTATGACGTTGACCCCCCAACTATAGACTAATTATACTTTGCACACGGCATGGGTTGGGAAAGCATCGGCATAGGTTGTAAGCCCATCTTAAACCTATGTTGTTGTTTTTTATTTATTTTTTATTTTTTTATTTTTTTGCACCTCATCTTCATGGTAAAGGCATAGCAAGGTATAGTGACCTGGATATTATTCTAGACGTCATCCCGAAAACTGTAAAATCTCAAGTCAGTATGGCCGGCAGTAGGACTTGAACCTGTGTGTCGTCCGAAGTCTGCAACATTCACAACCAGATTATGATACTCACAGTTGAATGTAATACGTATTGTACAAGAGGCAACCTCTGTAGTGACCGTTTATTGCAATGCATGGCATTCCTTATCAGGGCACATAGCTCCTCACAATTAAAATAAAACAAACGTAATTAGATATTTCCGAATTGTAACTATCATTTGGGAAAGGGAAGGAGGATCAGTCTTGAAAGGAAAAGTCTCATGTCGCCCCCGTTTCTCTGTCTTGGCACAGTTAAGACACATTTGGCTGTCATCTGGTTGGCTTCTGATCTACTGCCGATGTTATTTATAGGTCTTCCACGTACGTAAGTGGGTTTTTGGTGGTGTTCCTGGCTGGCTGGGCCATGGGCCAACGGCGTGGACGGTTGACCTTGCACTTGGCGTCTTATCTGTGCACAGTTTCTAAATTTAAATTTTCTCTTCACACCGCTGGCGTTAAAATATACATACGAAGAAGGACTTCTTTGAATTTTATAATGGACTCAGGAAGTCAGACGCTTTCCCAAAGAAAACAGACACTTCCTCTTCAAACTAGAATCGCCGCAATGTTGGACTATGTAAAGATTAAGAGATGACTTCACTCTTGAAACAAAAAGGAATATGACGTAACGAGCCTGTCTTTCCACAGTTACCACATAAATGGCGCAATGATATTATGGATAAAGTAACCTATATAATAATGGGTAGTCTTACACATGGCCGCGAGAGTAGTTCCCCTTCAATTACATATTTCAAAGGGCCACCCACTTATACAGCTATATGAAGTCTGCGCGGGCCAAGGATTAATAACCATTACACCTATTTTTATTTTTTAAGAAAACCAAAAGAAGAAAAGCAACTATTTAACAGCGTACTGTAATATCTTCAATATTTTATGAAGCGACGGTATTGTCACCTAGCGGACCTTGTATTATAAAGGCTCACACCGCGCCTCCACGATACGAACTACCAATACACTCCTCACAAAAGGGACAAATTTGGAATACATTTTGTTCGTTTATTCAATATCTTATTTTTTTTATTTTCTCACGTCTGACTGTTTTGATGGGAGGCCAACAGAAATATTAAGAAGGCCTGCAACATAGTTTAGTCTATGGGCTTTCGTCACCGAACTGGCAACAGTGACTAGAAATAACTTACGAAGTACAATCTAAGATTCTATTTGCATAAAAAAGTATTGTATAAAACTGTAATGCATTACTAATGTGTTTATATCATATTGAAACTTATATATTGTAAAATAACGTGCCACCCATTGAACTGTACTTAATAATATATCGCTTAGTTTGTACCTAAAACCAGACGCAAGATGATCTTGTTTGACCACTTTCTTTTTACGTCAAAATAGACCAATCTTTCAGTTGTTTCTCACGCTTGTTGGTCGCTGTGTGGCTGCTTCTTTTACTATTTGTCTTAATTCTTCAGTTATGCACATCATAAATATCCTGTAAATCATATTCACATTATTTTCAAGATTTGAGACAACAAACAAGCCAGCCTCAAAACTACAAGCTTAAAAAAATGGATCGGGGGTGAAAGTTTGGTTCTCTTTGAATTAAACTGGATGTGGACGAACGCGGATAACTGTTCCCACTTGCGATAACTTTAGATTTAAATTTGATTTATAATACAATCGAACACTCCACTACATAAAACTAGAGCTCACTGGTGTTTTAAAATGGCAACACTCATATAGGTTATACCCTAGTAGCAAACAGCTGCAGAATCCAAGTAGGTTTTCCCTCTTTTGTTTTACGTCGAATGTTCAAGTTTGACATCAAACAGAAAAAAAATAGGTACTTTCAGGAACTAAAGTTTGTTTCGCACTTCAATAATGAGTATCTTAGGAGCTAAGGAAATGTATTAGAATTTTAATATATTGCGCTCGAAGATCATTGACCCTGTCGAAATTTCTTCTATTTTCTAGTCATTATCCTAGAGAAGATATTTTATAATGTAAATCATTAAATCATTGTAAGAATAATTAAATCGCGATGACGAAGGTGGGCAGGCCATGTAGCTCGGATGGGGGAAACGAAGATTATATTCTATCATGGTTGGAAAGCCGGATGAAAAGAGACCTTTGATAAGACCGACGTTGTTGGGAGGGCAATGTTAGAAGGGATCTTCGAGAAGTAGGTGTTTGTGATAACTGGCTTAATGTTGTCCAGGAGAGAATTCAATGGCGAACGTGTTACTGTGGCGATGAACTTGCGAGTTCCGTTAGCCATAGAGTGAGTGAGTGAAATCATTAAATAAAACAAATTCCCACCGAGTAGCTGCACCTCAGTTGCTAGAGCATTGGTTTCCCATTCGAGAGGTTCTGGGTTCGACTGGCGTTTTTCCAACGTTCTTTGTCACACCAGGCAGGCACGTTCAACTTAGGCCCTGGCCGCCTCCTTCTCCGTATCCTTTTCTACCCTATCCCGGCCTGAGCCATAGAAGCTTAAAGGCCTAAATAAATTCCATTCCAAAACACCTAAGTGTTCACCCAGAAATAATAGTCTATTAAAAAAGCGTAATTTCGATTAATTTTCTTTCATCATTTTTTGACATTGTTAAGTTCTATGGTTCAATGGAAAGAGCAAAAATCAAAGTCCATTGTTCATAAAGAATGGCATGCTGTTATTAATACCATGACAACAATTTCGATTTATATTTTCAACGTCGTTGTTAAATAAACTACTGCGTTTTCAGCGGAGGATTTACAGCAAAAGATAACTGAATGAGTACCCTGATTGTGAGTGGAGCATGGAGGCTGTGACTGACTTGGAGAGGACTAGGACCAATGATGGACGTAGGACGAGGGGCCACCCCCGTTTAGCCAACGGAAGGGCAACTGACCTGGCCTCGGGCCGTCCATTCCTGCGATGAAAGGAGTCATCCTGGGATGGATTGCTGCACGAGAGTGTTTTTGCATACTTTAACAGTATCTTAGCACCATACTGGGTGGGTCAAAATGCTCTCTCCTAGGCGTGTTGAGGGGTGGTTCCTCATCTGCGTCCAGGGACGACGAAACATTAACTTGAAGAGACGATGACGGTTCTACCTGAAGACATGAGGACGACAGTGCTTGTACCACAACTAATGACTCTAATGACTGAGGCGGACCCTGTACTACAAATCGACAACAGCACATGAGACAACGATGGAGCATCGACCACAAGACACTACGACGACCAGAATTATGACATTCATTCACATCTATTCATTCTTTCATGCATACATTCATCAATCTATTCATTCTTTCATGCATACGTTCATCAATCCATCCACATAGTTGGGTCTCCGGCGCAAGATTGTTTGGTACAGATGGTCTTGCGTCCCTCTACCAACTTTAAAAAACAGAGGCCCTCACAGACGGTAGAGGCCTTAACGTGGCTGTGAGGTTTTAAACTAACATCTACCTGTACCAATATTTCCTAGGTTTTATGGAAATTATCCAATTTATATCTTGTCTACCCCATTCACTAGAGTACATGTGAAGAATATCCAAAGTTTATTTACAAATGTTGCTACATTATCCAGTGTCAGGAGCATTGGGGATTAATTATGGAATATCCTATGGAAAACTATGTTGCATGATGTTCAATTTTTCCAACATTATTAAAGACCACATTTTAAGAACATTTTAAAGATTTCCAGTGGCGGATATATACATACACTCTCTCTCACACACACACACACACTCTCACTCAAATCTTCTGTCAGTGTGCGTGCTTTGGAATCCTAAATCTTACATGAAAATCTTAAGAACATTATTACAAACAAAAGATACCGAATAAGATATACAGACTGGTTAACTTAACGCACCGACAAAACTTTGCGATGACAGAGAGTACATCAAAACATAAGGGGAAAATTTTTAGTCGCCAGGGTGAACATTCCTCGCGTTTCGAAGCTATAGGCTACAAATCTGAATGAATACCTCGTGACAAATCTGAGAAATTTAGTGTCCTCCGTAGGTAAGCTGATTCACTGAGAACTCCTGGGTTCTATTTCTATTCCCGCCAACATTTTTCATCCTTTTCTAAGCTACCAGAACTTATTAATAAAAACACTCAACTTGTAGAAACGCGTTGTTTAGAACGTTCTCAGTAAAGTAAAACTCCCCAGACGTTAACGTCATATGTTTAACACCAACCAAGAAGTATGCTTTAATGTATCTACAGATTAACCAAACTGTTATACGAATCAGTCTTCTGGAACGCCAACACCAGCGGCACGCGTGTTTGTAGAAACAAGCGCAGAACAATATCCATTGACAATCCACAGTATTATTATTTAAGCCTTTGCAGAAACTGATTTATTTAAATCATAATAGTATTACTAATAAGTACACACCAGGTGTCAACTATCGTCTAGTGGTACGTCAGCCAAAGTAGTTCTAGAACCCTGCACTATAGAATTTACTAGGGTCGTTGACTTCGGATCGGAAAAGGGGAGACACTCATACTCCAAGTTTCCGTCAACTTTCAGCAGCCAAATGTCGATCTGGTACCTAGATAAAGGTTATGGCTGCTAGCTTCCTCTTCCCTAGCCCTGCAAAATCCAGTCATCCGTCAAATATGTGAGGAACTTAACGCTATATCTGCCTAGTAACGTCGTAACCGACCGTGTGGAGCTTCTACGGGTAGCGCATTCACGTTTTTGTTTAGGAAAGTTGTGTAGTATTACGTTTAATAAATGTGCATGAAATCGGGGTTTAAACCCTCGACCACGGTAAGCGTGTGTGTGTGGGGAGGTCCCATTAACTTCTTGTACTACTCCTCTTGGTGGTTGTATCCAGAGCGGCCTGACCCAAGCACAGGTGACCCGGAGGCCCGGTCCGAAACTTTACTAGATTGACCGGGAGACCCGATTGACCCGGTCTTGACCGGAATCACCAGACTGAGTTAACTCAATCGCCCGAAGTGAGCATAGACCCGGTGACCCGTCTCGGCTCTGGTTGTATCTATTTACAAATTGAAGGTTTACACAAGTAACAACACACATTGGGCGGAACAGGATCCTAAAGAAATCGGTTCTGAAAGAATCGGGTACCTAGTTCAAAGAGCCATCCATATCCGCATATTATTAGCCTCATGTATCCATCTCTATTGCATTTAGTAGAGTTTGAAATTAGTTCGTGTACAGAGATCGGAAAAATGTTGGGGCCTACACTGATTCACTGAAAATTGTAGATTGAATTCCTTTAAGAAATCCAAAAATTGCATAACCTGCCAAAACCAAACTACAAGGGGCACTCACTCCACAGGCCATTGTGAATGGATCTCTGTGGATGCGGTTTGTTCGTTTTCCATGTGCCACGGATTTACTGGATTCTTCTTCTTCTTCTTCTTCTTCAATAACACGCACCATGACGTGTATAGTTAGCACAACTAATAATGTCACGAATATTCTTTATTTACTAACTTGTTTACACTATAACAATTTATGGTTTTTGTCAGCATACTCCAACCTTATTACACTGCTTTTTTTTTTTTTTTTTTTTTGGTACAAAAATGTATGGAGGAGGTCTATGTGGCCTCAATACCAAAAATAAAATTTAACCACGTTCTTGTGGGTGTAGTACTGCTCAATATTATTGTTCCATTATTAACGTCTGTTTGTTTTTTTTATCCCATCAGCTACTGTACTAACATTTGCCATAGTCCCCGCTCTCCCAGGGACATCGTGGCGCCACACTATCGATCCTGTTCGATATAGCTGTGAGTCAGGGTTGCCATCTATAATTAAGAAGTTTGCATATGAAAAAGAAAAAAGTAACTACGCAGTCTATTTGAATATGCCAAGAAGGCAAGGATGTCTCTCCGCCCTAGCGGTTGCATTACGACTACATTTGTCTCCTTGAAAATACATTTTGTAAACATTTTAACTTTGCATTTGAGAGAATTGTCGTCTACTAACTGACCGAATAATAATAAATAAATCTGATAGAAATGAAATTGTCACTTGTTTCTCTAATCCTTTTTCTATAAAAGTTCATATGCCATTATTTGTTGAGCTGAGTGAACGAAGTTATACGCTGACTTCGTGTATTGTGCTGGAAAAAGTTTATAAGGTTTCAGATTGGCTATGTTTTACAGTTTCCATGGCAACAGCACTTCAAGACATTTTCACGCATTACGTATAGTACGAATGGGTGGACCTACTCCGTCAAAAACTGCTATTCTGATAAATGCGCGAGCATTATTGATATTCGGGAAACCGAAAATTTTATCAAAGTTATTCTAACGTCACATTACTCTGATTATCCAATAAATCTTTACATTTTCCTAATATCTGTACTGTGGTGTATATACAGATCTGGTGTGTACACAGATTTAAAAAAAAGTTCAGTTACTGAACACACTGAAAAAACTAGCAGACTCGTTTACAAAGCAGTCCATCAATCCTAAGTGAAAGACCTAAATAACCGTCGCATCTCATTAATCAAGGAGGTACACGTTCCATCTCATTAACTTTCACGTATTGAAATAGAGCACCACAGCCCCAACCACACAACATACATTAACATAACAAAGTATGTAAAACACAATCAAAACGAATTAGTAGTGGAATTCAGGGCATGGACGAGTTTATTGCCACTCCACTGTAGTTTATTGCCAAAGAAGTAGGAATAAGTTTTCAGACAAAAATGAATAAAACGAAGTCCAATTTCCTTGCCCCTCCCTTTCCCCCCCCCCCCTCTCTCTCGTCAACAGATGCTTCATCATAGACAATTTCGGATAGTTCTGAGTTCATAACTATGCTATCCTAATCAATTAACCAGCAAAACTTTGGTAATCTTTATTTTATATGGGCCATTTGGTTAACTATGGACTTCGGACCGTCACAAGTTTAAAATCCACAAACATTGATGCCCCAGGCGGGGTTCGATTCCGCAACTTTATGACAGCAACCCAGCGTCCTAGCCCACACGGCTACCGAGGTTAGTTCATTTAACCACGCCTTCTACTCAAGGGTCAACTGTCATTATGCTGGGTTCAGAATTTTGAGATTAACAGTACAAATCTTTACCATTACGAGTACATTTACACTAATGCCTTCATTCACAACTAGACAACACTAGTTCGCACAAGGCTAACTAGGCTGTAACACAAAGCAGTAATGCAAGTAATATATTTTTTTTTCTCCACGTTTGAATAGCGCCGCCTTTAAGCCCTACCACAGTCCAAACCGCACGTACTTCAGGATAATTCTTCAGGTGTCAGCACTTTTGTGCTACTAACACATTGCGAAATCTCTGCACAGGGGAAGTCAAAGCATCCTTGTTGAAGAGTTACCCACTAATATATAATAATAATAATAAATCACAGCCATATATATATATATATATATATGTGTGTGTGTGTGTGTGTGTGTGTGTGTGTGTGTGTGTGTGTGTGTGTGTGCGCGCGCGCGCGCGCGCGCGGAAAAAGTCTTGTAGAGTCTTTGTATCTGTAGACGCGAACACATTGAAGCGAGGAGGAAACCCGAAGTAAGAAGGGAAAAGTGCTAATTGAATATTGCTAAGGGCTGGTACGAAAGTCCAAAATATTGTTAGCCTACGAACATTTAATTTAAATTCGATCCTGTATTTATTCTTCAAGCAAGTAATTTTAGTAAGGAAGGAAAAACTCATTGATACCACCAAAAGCACCCTTGTAAGAGAACTTACATATTCTACACACTGATAGAATGGTATTTTGATTACGAATAAGGATTTCAAATTAGAAGCATGGTTCTGAAGCTTTCGCTAGGCAGCAGGATAATGTAGATTTCTTCCCTTCTAATTGTATTTCTGTTAACTAAAACCGAAATGTGTTTTTCCTGCTAAATATGTTTCACGAACTGCAATAGAAATGTCGTTTTATGTTATATTCGAATGGGTTAGGAAAATTGTCGTTAACTGAACCAATGTATGTTCCCAAATATGCTCATCTGACAATTCTTCTATATTCTAGTGTAGCTGGAACTCTTCATTATTAGAGGGTTTCAATTGCAATGAAGAACTACAACAACTATAAAATAAAACTCCAATCATACAGAAGATTAACTACTACTTCTGCAGAATTCCTGTTCGTAAATGGAACAAAGGTACTCTACTGCTCAACATATCTAAAGTTGAAGCATACAATTCCAATGATTCGTCATAGGAAAACAAAGGAAGTAACATCACCTAATAGCATTGCAATCTATCAGCAAAGCGTTCCACTATGTGATCAACTATTTATCGAAGTGTACAAAAAGTGTATTTCTTTATGACTGAATGAACAGATGTCACCTCTGCTTCACTTACGTCCTGGAATGAAACATGGCCGAGTTGTAGAAAAATTCGCTTTCTTTTCAATCAATTCAATTTTGACCATTTAAAAAAACGATTTTCGGGTATCCAAAGTCCAACCCTCCAAAATCCGTTCCTGGTAAAGTGTGATGCGGTGTGGAAGGTGACGCTACAACTTGGCAGTGTTTCATTCCAGGACGTAAGTGAAGCAGAAGTGACTTCTGTTGTTTGAATCATAAAAGATACCCTTTTTGTACACGTCGCGTCGGCCAATATTCCTCACTTTATCTCGGTACCTTGTAGTTCATATGGGCAGCTATTTTTTGTATGTTAACTCCCTATAGGCGTAGATTCTCGTAGCAAAATGTCAGGGTAGTTCAATATGATACTGACTGTCTCCTTGTCAGGTCATGTTAGATAGTTAGTCAACTGAGAACATCAGTCGTCTCCTGAAACTACAAGGGAAACATTCAGCGATTGATACACTCCCCCCCCCCCCTTCTCTCTCCCGTGAACCGACTAGGTTTAACAAATACATTCTGGACGGCTTAAGTGATCTGTTAATATGCCCAGAGCATTCAAAACAAATATCTTATACATGATTCTATTTACCTCCCTTTTTGTTTTACAAATTCGGACTTAATTCAAGAGAACAGCTTGTAAGAGCAAAAAAGACCACTTCTATTAAAAGCGCCCATTGCTAAACAAAAGCAATGGATAGTCGCTCAAATAACAAGCCTCCGTGTTAATCTTTTTCACGTGCTGTATTTTAAGTAATTAACCAATAATAATTTTTAATTATTTTCCACTTTGATTATACTCACGTCTTATTTTGTTTATTTGATTCACATTTCCTAAAGCACCGCAGCCTCTGTAACACTCACCTGCGAATAAAGGAGAAAAATACATTTAGTTTCACCGCAATAACCTCAAACTAACAATTAAACTCATTTCAGCCACTTTGTTCATGGAGATTATTACAATAGTGATAACTCAATTTACATACAATGACATTTCAAATGCCAATTTATCACTACTGCATAAATATATATATACATTCTATAGCTTTTACTATACAACTATGCTAAGAGCGTTGGGGATAACTGCAACTGAATTTTCATGAAACAGAAATTATATTATGAAACATGAGAGGGAGAGCGAACGATTTTTTTTTCCTTACATTTATGAGTTTGATATACAGCATATTCTAATTAACATGATTTGACAATCAGTCAACCACGGAATGCGTAACAGATCGAGTTTAATAACCATATTGCCTCGTAATATGACGAGAGGAGGGAATTTCAATTACTAAAAAAAAAAATCAACAAATATAAACCTATATCATGCACGCTTCTAATATTTTCCAAACATTGTACTATGTTTACGTCCCAGTTTCACTTTTAATTCGTGGAAAGTGGAAGAATACATGCATATATAGATACATTCATGTAAGGGAGGGGCACAGGGCAGGGGGAAAAGAATATTCTCTCGTGTTTGTGAAATCAACGATGACGGGAAAGTTGCTGAAACTAAACAACGAAAAAAAAAAAAAGTCTCAACACTTATTTCTCTTAGTTTGGTGTGCAATAAAAAAAAAAAGAAGAAGAATAAAGCCTAGCGTCTGACTACCAATCGGGCGACCGGGGTCCAAATCCAGACCAGGACGTTAGAGATGTTTCTTTAGTTTTCCTATGCCTGACCCTGAGGTGCACTACCCAACCTCACCGCGCGTGCGCATCGTACAAGGATACCCTTTCTATTATATAGCTCTACTCCAGATTAGGGTAAGCAAGATTACTTTAGCTTGCAGAATCAATTTCATGTTTTCCTGTTTCTCGTTTGTATGTTAGCTTACGTTGATATTTAAGGTTATAAGTTAGCGTACGCAATGTCAGAGCTTCCCATAAACTGGAGATAATCTAAATATTTCTCACAACAGTTATGTTCAGAAAGCAATGGACTGTATAGCTGAACCATTGCATAACGCAAGGGCTAGATCGACAATTATAAAAAGTAAAATTTACTCAAATCTAAGCTACCTGCGTTGAAAACAAAAGCATCTAAAAATCAAGAGTATTAGGCCCCTTCTACACAAGCGGGGAAAAGGCGGTGATTTTAACATGAGCAACCGCACCTTCTAACAAAACCCATGTACGTACATGTCTACACGAGCGTTTTCCCCGGGCGGTTTGATACGTACATTTAAAAGCATGATGTTTGTTAGAAGGCGCAGTTTCCTTGCGTAAAATTGCCGCGTTTTCCCGCTCGTTGAATTGAATTGTATTTGTGGGCTTTAGGCATCTAAGGCTCGGACCGGGATAGGTGAGGAGAAAGGATTCGGGAAGGTGTCGGCCAGAGCTTATATTGATAGAGCCATCATGGCATTTGTTTGGTATGACTGAGGAAAAACCCTGGAAAACCTGTCACGATGGTCGGCCACTGGGATCGAACCCATTACCTCCCGAACGCTCATTCACTGAGCTACGGCGGCTCGGTTTTACCCGCTCGTGTACAAGCCTTACATTGCTTTCGCTGCACAAATGGTATGATCTATTTTAAAGTAGCTCTTGGCAACATGTAAACAAATCCTTCAAAAATAGGTGTGTTAGTATGGTTTTCAATATGATGGGCGTTCTGCCCGAAGGCAGGTCGTGGCCCAAAGGTCTCTTGGCAAAGTGAATAGATCTATGTTTTCCATTACCTTCCATCGGATGAAGGCGTCCTAAGACCATTTATATCCCCAGTGCGAATCGAACCCGCGCCCCCTTAATTACAAAGTAGGAAGCAGCGAAAAGCTTATTATATTGAGAACTACCAGATAATAGTTCGACATAGTAAGTTGTGTGGAGTTCCATCTACATGTAGTCTGTTTGCTTATTTTCTTTAAGAGCTGTCCTTAAATTCGGTTATATGAAAACAAAACAAAAAATAATTGACTGTCAAATTCCTGATGACTTTGTTAATGGCGAAAATTAAAGGTTTTAGAACTTAAGAGTATTGCTACATAAAAACAGTTGAATGTTTCTTTCTGCTTCTAAGAATACATCATTGATGGCACACATGTTTCTCACGATGCTTTTTCTTCTTCTATTCTTACGGCAATTTGTACGAAGTCTTTTAATAAGTGAAATAAAACGTTCCTCACGAACAGTGAATGTTGCTGCCAAAATCGCTCTGCAAAAGACGCAATTACTGTACTTCTAACGAGCCTGTGCTTAATTTAGGTTAAAAGAAACCATTTTACTACTACTCCTCTCTCCTGTCCTAGAACATTCGCTACGAAAAACAAACTCAACTCTTCCATTTTGGCAGGGCAGCAAATTAATGGACAGCTGAGATCCTTTCAGCCTGATGTGCATGCAGGCTATTCTAGTTTGGGGTTAATTTCCTACTCATAAAAATTTTCCACAAAAACGTTTGGATACTAAATAAACTCATAAATTCGGACTAAAATGTTATTTTCTTTTAAACCTACTCTTGAAACTATGCTTTCTCGCAGCAGTACGGTATATGTTGGGTTCAACTACAGTTCAGCTGGCTCCACTCATTTTACTTTTTCAAATGACTCCTCCAACTCATGGACAGTTACTACTTCTCAACGTTTTAACAGCAACTATCGTCTGCTAACGGAATTTTACAAGTCCACAAATTTGGCGTGACAAATGTCAAACAAATCATTCACTAGTCTTTTTATATGCGTCCAAGAACGGGTTTTATTAATGAAGTATGTTAGAATTGTTTATAAGTTTCCAGTTATTTTGGGACCACAAAAAAAAAAAAAGGATGTAATTCGCACAGAAATAATTATAACGACAGAGAAAACAATGGAAGTCGTCAAAAGTCACTGAACAAGTATTTTGAATGTTAAAAGAAAAACTTTTTGCCTGTAAGGAAGAAAACTATAAAGTATCGTAATACGCTATTATCTTCATTTTAAGATCCCTCTAATATTGCTACCGAGTGCTTTGTAACTGTTTACGATGCGCGTGCGACTCCACTGTTGTTTATCCCATGTTTATTTCATTTGCTCCTCACCATAACTTGACGTCCCATCCAAATCTTCTTAGCAACCAAGAACAACACAAACAGGACTATTTGCTTAGCCTTCACGCAACTTGTATTATTTTCATTTTCCATTGTATTTCACGAAATACATATAATTAGTGCACATGAATCAGGTCCATCGCCAGCCAAAAACTGTTGGGGGAGCAAGAAAATTTAGGCATCCCCCTCCCTAGTCTCCCTGGCTAAGGGTCTGATCCGAATCATTCTATAACCTCTGCTAGGATCAACCAATTGCATATCAACATTCTATTATCCCATATAACCACAGATTCAGGAATGGAACAAAAAATTTAACTATTCCAAAATAATTATGGTACTGATATTGAGTCTCGAAGACACTATAAATCCAATAAGCCATGTATTATATCAACAACAATATTCTATACCATTCTTCCTATAGCAATTAACTAAATAAAGCTTACATCTAAGAAATAGTCGTATTAATCTAATATAGATCCTTTAATCGAAACTTAAGCCCCCATCAATCATCCAAATCTTGCGCTTTTCTTTCATCTTAGCCCACAAGTTCTTCCTTAATACTCTCAAAGAATATTGTATTCCTCTCCCTCTCCCCCCCCCTGAAATTAAGTGTTATTTATGAACTTTAAGAATCTTTGGTTCAGCGTAGGGGAGAGAGTGCGGGAAGGCAATTGCTCAGGGACTAGTTTGACGATACCATCCCGACATTGACCTAATGTGACTGATGAACCCCCTTGAAAAAAAACTTCAATCAGGATTATCATCCGCCTCCACCTTCCCCCTCATGGATGAGTGGTTTCGCTAATCTCCTTGTAATAAAGGGGTATTGGCTTCGATTGCCAGTGGGGACATACTGAACACTGTGGATCGGAATCACAGGCGTCATTCGAGGCAAAACAGTGGCAAACCGACCTCTGAACAAAGCACCAGTTCTGATAGACAGGGAGTTTAAGATTAACCGGAGTATTATTTATTAGGATATTATCCAAATAATTCTTCTGAATCTAATTATTCGAATTATATCAGAAAGCCGAAAAAATTGAATAAACGGATACATGTACAATGGAATAAACTGCTTATGTCCGAAACAAAAAAACATATTCGAATTACTGAACAAACGGGTATCTTATTATCCGTTAGATAATTGTTCGATTACCTATTAACCAGATAATGAAAATTATTGGTATAATTTGATTTCGGATATCAGAATAATGAGTTATTCCATTAATCAGATATCAAAATATCCAAATATTAATAGCACTAATCATAGAATATGCATCACTGTACCACTAAATGCTTTCTTCTTAAAGGAATTTTTTATACTTATCTGTTATTTACCTAGATCAAGTCAATGAAATATGAAGGTCGTGTAATATTTATTTTAAAAACTCCTCTTCCAGTGAAAAGGACAACTGACAGACAGCCATATATATAAATGCGTGGTATATAATATTGAGTGCATTATTAATACTTTTGCCGTTAACAGTATTCCACAAGGTAACGGTACATACTGTCAACTATATTTAATGTCTGAGATTCACGAATTTTCATGCGTCAATTAAAAAAATCAGCACACACATTTTACATACACACAAACAAAGATTTGTGTGTAACAAAAACCATATGGCTTGTTTTCAACATCTGTAAACATGACTTTGTATCTATAGCAGAGCTCTGTCAGTTGTTCTTTGTAAAAAGCAAAAAACCATATCTGACGATCCGTAAGAAACAGTTCCCTCCCCCCTCGTATCATCGCCGCGGCCCCTCATCCACCCCCAACAGCGCAACTCTTTGTTCACACTTGGTTGATCATTCCACTCCAACGCCTTTCAAAGGACATTGACATTGGCCTCAAGTGATGTTTGAAGGATTCTTTTCTTTTTGCACGAAGAAAAAAAAATCACAGGAAGCATTTTCGCTCCCCTACAGTCAAAAATAAAAGAAGATTCTTGTTGTGTTTGTTTTCACAAAAAAGAACTCTTTACGACATTTCTTTCTGAAGTGGACTAATTAAAAACAATTAAGGCAATCCGCTATCACAACCCGTCAAAGTTTACAAGATAATTCAATCCCATTTCCCCTCATTACGCATTGATTCGTTTAAAAAAAAAAAAGTTCTCAGTACGATGTCACTTCCGTTTAAATTGAAAGTGAAACTAAACAAATGGCCCTGAGCAAGAAACGCACACCAAGTCTGTGATTCTGTGTTTTTTTTCTGACAAGACAAAGCACAAGCTTCTAATCAACGATTCCTGGGTTCAATTCTCAGTGGGGACGCATGTTTTATGAATATATTAGCGCGCTTCGTTTGTTCGAGGGCTCCGTGCCAAAAGGGGGACAAGCGACAATCTGAACGAACAGAGAATTTGGTATTCGCATAATCATTTTTATGTCCTGCATCAACTGTCAAACGGCCATAAACTAAAAATGATGGTCTATCAGTGGAAACTGAAGGCAACTTCCTTTTGGAAGTTGATGCAGCACACAGCCATGATCATGCGAACATCAAATTCTCAGTTCGTTCAAACTGTCGCTTATCCCCATTTGGTACGAAGCCCTCGTTAACACCATCGGTATCATTCACTAAATTGAAATCAATTTGTTTTTCTCTTCCATGTCTCTGTCTTCCTTAGTGTAAATTTAGCAGGCACAGACTATCTTGCATCACACCAACAGACACTCCGGTCTGTGCCAAAGATGCTTAAAGACCATAAATAAAATTCTAATTGTAACGAACAGACACTACTTTCAGGTATTACACTAGAAATTAAATAATTTCCATTGTCAAAGGCCAACTAGCATTTTCAAGTGCGATTTTTATTTCTTATTTTCAATATGAAGCTGACCATGATAGAGAATTAAAAATCCTACTGAATAGGCAATGCCGGAAATCACTTAGGACATGCAGGTTGCAGAACGACCAGGGGTTTCAGTGTCCACTCTCATACCTTCCATCTCAGTTTCATTTTCTTTCAAAGGAGCACTCGTCGATATTTTTACAAACGATGACGTTACCACTTAGCTGACCTTGGATTATAAAAGCTCATCTCGCGCGCATCGTGCTCATGACATGAACTACACATACTCTCCTTAGTAAAGCGGAAATATAGAAGAAAACTATAAATTGACTAATTTACATTATTTTTATTGATTTTGACAGGTCTGATTGTTTTGATTTGCGGGTCAACTAATATTCATATACGCCGGATATGGCCCGCGCACCGTCTATTGAGAAGCCCTGACCTATATTATTTATAAAAGCAAGCCGTTTGACTACATAAAAAGTAAAAAAAAAAAAAAAAAAAAAAAAAAAAGAACAATTACATTTCTACTAGTACACTAAATGTTTTGTTTGGTGCATTGTAATCAAAGGGTCCCGGGTTCGAATCCTGGTGCGAATACATTTAGCATCATTCGAGCATACAATTCCGAGCATTCCAATTTCTCAGCTAAGATAAATAATGCCAAAATCTCAGCTTACATTGATACACAATCCTATGTATTATTGGGGCCACTTTCCAAAATTTCATTATTATGTATCATTTGTCCTGTACCTTAAAAAAAAAGGCTTCTTAAAAGAATTAGAGAATATATATTGGATAATTATTTTAACAATATGCTTGAAAATAAAATTACTGAAAATAATTATGACAGAATAATTGTACCGATCATGAAAAAATGTGCATCTGATCCTTGTTTGAATACAAAGATTCTGATTTTTGTACTGTTCCATGCAGCCAAAATAGAATAGAACCTGAAAATTTTATAACAGTGCGGGAACTTCAGGAAGGATGGTCACTATCAGGAATCAAACCGTAAATCACTTGAAAGTTAAGATTTCTGACAATCAAATCGCTCCGATACAATGTTTGATTTTATATCGAAAGAGGAGGGGTCTGTCTGGATAAAATCCAGCTCAGAATCGATGTGGATAGAATAACTGTGCTCTCTAGTCAAAAAATATATTCACAGGAAGAACCACGTAAGCGCAAGATTACAGTGACATCAACACCTTTTTATAACAATATCTCCATCTGGGAAGTTATTCATACCTCCTTTCGTCACAATGCTTGGTAATTCTCACACATTCATAACACGAGAGTAAAACAACACTGAACTTTGTGTGCTACATTACGTAACTCTTGGCCTTCGACGATGTTTAAACAGCAATTTATATATCCCTGCTAACAGCACGGTGAGGGTCACCCATTACTAGTGCATACAAAATATATGCTATCCTACGCCATTTTCACCAATATGGTTCTTAACTATCTAGTGCGGTCCCTAATGTATGTCAAACAACAAGGCGGTTAAAGTCATCATGTCAGGGTCTGCTTCTATATACAAAGTATACAAGAAATCCACACCCACCACATTCTTCCACCCACGTAAGTTTATGTAATAAACAATGTGTTTGATGTTACTTGCATACATAATACACACGAAATCAGAATAATAAACTTGCGCCTTCTTTTATCCTCACTGCATATAAGAAGCGCAAGGTAAAATTGAAAATACGAAAAATGCGAGTTCAAGAGGGGAGTACTATTATTCCACACGTTAAACCCAATTTACCAATCAACGATTATTTAAGTTACATTTCTAGGCTGAATTCCTATCCATCTAAGTGTAACAGATAATGATTCTCAGCGAGCACGTCTTCTGGGGGGCGGGGTATTGGCTGCTAGGTTACCATTCCGAAATTTGCCTGATGGAGCTGAGGAAAACTTCCAGAATGGCCAAAGTGACCGGGTTCAACTTATGCGGCTGCCTCAGTAGTGATCCATAGTACGTAACTTCCCCATTTAATCAAGTAGGGGTGGCTGATGACATACTGTATTTGTTAAACTGATTACCCGTTCATTCACTAATCAGAACCTACAGCTATTTATAAGAAGAAATTGCCTAGTTAGGACCATTCTTAGGAGTAATGCATCGAACACTGTCTAATTATGGCAAATTTTCCTATAACAGGACACACGAATCAGGAAGATAGCACCAAGAACCTAGATTTGAGTACCATCCTGCTATTCACTTGGCGAAGCAGGAAACCTCTGGAAAATTTAGTCAGAAAGCTCAAATACGTAGCCCGCGAAGTTTACCACTGGTTTGCGGAATGGGTAAGATGACTACCCTTCCTATACAGGACACGCACTTCTTTTAATTAATTCAGAGGTGATAATGAAGGGTGAGAGTTGATTTGTTTTGGATATCAAAATCAAAAGGTTCAAGCAGTAACATCTTTAATTTAGTTTTTATGTTCACAGTAGAAAGACTTGCTAAGATGTCGTAATTTAAAATAACATCACGACATTCACAAAGTGTGACAGAGAGGACGTCACGGTGGCCAAAGCCGGAAATGATATATTGAAAGTTACAAAAGAAATTAAGAGAAATTTATTTCACAGTTTGAAAATGGAGACTGGAAAATAAATTGATAGGAATAATGTTTGATCGTTTGTGTGTCTTGGTAATGTGTCTAAGTCTTTGTACCATTCTTGAATATCTAGGTACTTGATGTGTCACCGTTGTTGCATTTGAGAACTAAGTAGGTAATGTCAAATGTTGATAACTGATAAATCATATGGAGGCGGCATTTTTCGAGATGGATTGATACTTATGTCTTATTCGAATCTGTATGAAAGTTTTATAGTATTTGAAGATGTGCATTGTACCTATTAGTTGTTACGTTTCATGATTAAGTATGCTACTAAATAGTTTGGGCATTACAGAGTATGGTGATAAATATATGAGCGATATACTGAACTATCAGTAAATAGTGTCTTACTTATACGAACTGTCGTGTATGGAATGTTCTTGCTAAAGGCATAACTTAGTAGATCACCACGCATGGAATTAAATTAGTAAAATGAACCTAAACGAACCAAGGCTAGTCGACCTAATTGACAGAACCGGACTCATGCATACTAACAAGAGCGAACTTGAACAAAATCATTTAATGAGATTATCCAGATTTTCCAAATGTTGCAGTTTGAATGAAAATGTTATCAGGACATTTCATGAGAAAGAAGATTGCAAAGTGTTCTTAATCCTCGAAACAAAACATTTACAACTATTCTTTGGTTTGAAATCGTAAGATTCAGTCTGTCTGGAACTCTCCGTGGGTTAGAAAAAAAAGTGACATAGAAGAAGTATAAGCGTATTCTTACCTTCTGACTCACTACCATTGCCATGCGCTAGAACTAAAAGGGAAAACGAAAAGCGTGACGGGTGACAGACAGATTAATTAACTTCTACAAGATTAAATTGTTTATTTCCTTCCCATCTTGTTATTTTTCTCTCCTGATTTACTTGTATCTGAAGTTTAGCGAGATTAGACAGAAGCTACCCTCCCTCTGTCTCTGTGACCCTTCTCATATACGAACACATAAGTTTCTCAGGAACAAGAAAGTACAATTTTAAACTAACTTCCTGGCCGCCGTAGAAGTAATAGTATCTACTAGTAGATGATGTAATAGGAAAAGTATGAAGTAGAAGTACTACTCAGTAATTATAATTGAAACTAAGAAAAAGAATAGTACACGTAAAAGAAAAAGTAGTAGTACTAATAGTAATTCTAGTGAGTAGTGAAAGAAGTAATACACGTGAAAGAAGAAAAACAGTAGTACAAAGTAGCGATTGTAGTTGTAAATGTACAAAACAAGAAGCAGTGGTGAAATAAGTTAGTAAGAAGGAAAGAAGCATAAGTAGTAGTAGTAAACATAAAAGAAGAAAAAATTGTAAAACTAGACGTACTAACAGGTAGTCGACAAGTGCCTTACACATCTTCAAAATTTACACAAATTTCCATGTGCGCCAAGAGGGAAATGTCCCTTTCGATGCTATGGTTTTCAGTAATTTCTTTTTTTGAGACCTCACTGCGGCGTCCGTGATTTAAAAAAACAAACAAACAAAAAAAGAAACACACACACATTTTTTTTAAAAAAAAAGCAACGTATCTTTCAGGCTTGTATCCAGCTCGGTTAAAAAGGGGAAGTTTTCAGCGAGAATATTGGATATTTCCACGGATACAAACTTGTTCAATGAACGATAATTTTATTAAATCAATCAGGCGCATTACAAAGCAGGATGTTATTTTTAGAACTCATGAAAAGTTACATAAAAGAAAGAAAATAGTTTCGAAATATTAAAAAAAATTCAGCCCCTCGTCTTGTTGTTTCATCACCAATGGAAAAATGCTCTGAGTTATAAATAAATTTTACATTTTCGTTTTTCTTCCACTTTGCGGGAGCTACGTAAAGCATTATCAAGTATTTTAAGTTTAAAATTAAACATTTGAACTATCCCAAATGATTTCTTGACTACTGCTTGTAGCTAGAACATCACAGTAACGTCTGAAACTTCTATGAAGAGCCTTCTGCTCTTGGTTGGGTTCCGTAATACGTTACCAGTCAATGTCCTTACCAGAAGAATTCGATTATTACCCTACAAAATACATAGATGGACACATCAGGGACACTATATTTTTCTCACCACTATTCAATGATAATTCTTCAATTACGGAAAGGTCAGTAGCCTCAATTCCGTCACGTTTCAAAGCCCTCGCTCGCTTTCTCTTTTCCTTCTGCCTCTCTCTCTCTCTTCCTCACCCTCTCCCTCCCTCTCACGTGGTGATCCGCCGATGACTCATTCAGAGAGTATTCGGCACTCACACAGACACGAACGCACTTCGTCATCCAACAGATTGGAAGAGTTATTTTCTCCCTTTCATCACCATCTTGTTCACCTGCCATTGGAAGAAGGAAGACGAAAAGGTTACAAATCGTTGATTTTTTTTTCTTTTTCAAGTTTACACCTTTTGAAACTCGAGCATGCAAAGAAGTCAGAATCAACTTCTTCCTGACTACGACTCAGCAACCTTAAAATGATTTACAGTAAACCCTGGAGTAAGTCCTTCCAGACTGGTTTGTCGATCATTTAAGATAAAAAAAAAACTTCAATTCGATACTTTCCTATTTTTGGCAAAATTTTCAAATGCGTCATTTTAAGAACTCAAACTTTCCAAGTCTGTGATGTCACCAAACCAGCTTGACCAAAATCCGTAAAATGGTCCAAGCATATTTGGCCTATTAAAAGCAATAAAAATCTAGATAATACACACGAGTTCTTGAACTTGGATTCAAGGGACAATGGATTGAACAGACAGATAATTTGACAGCCTAATGAGGATGTCATCTTACTTTATGGCTTACGGAACTCGCAAGTTCATCGCCGCAGTAACAAAAGTTTGAAATCTGAAGATTCGTTAATAATATAAGAGGGTTTTTCTCTAAATTGGCCTGAGTATTAATGTTCGCCACTAAAATACCATTCTATATAATTCGTATTATAAAGATCACAATTTAACGGACACTTACGGGAAACGACGGGACGGGCGTAAGCCACGTCGTGTTACCGCCCATAGAATTCAAATTATCTTATTATACTTACGACAAACTAGGAGTTACTAAAATATAACTGTACATTTTAAAAAATTTGCTTTAAAAAAAGCCGTACTTACAATTTATTTTTAGTAATGGACTATCAATCCAGGCAAGTTCACCAAAGTTGAGAGTAGCATTTTACATTCCTTACTAAATTGGCAGAGCACAAGCCCTGTGACCTTGAAATCAAAGAATCTTAAGTTCGAACTGGGGTTTTTTTTTTTTTTTTTTTTCGGAAATTCGCAAAATAAATTTTCCGAAAACAAAGATTTCTCCCTTATAATTTCTCGTCAGTCCTCACTCATATGAATGCCGAAATAGTATCTTAAAAGTGAATCATTCGCTTTGTTGCTCACTTCTCTTGCCAAACCATGAACTCGTGTCTGTTCCCTTAATTACTCTAAACTCCATAAAGTATTAATCCTAATAGATGAATCCACCCACTCACTTTATGTATTCATTAGTATTGTGACATATTGCATGTTAATTCTTTCATTATTTATTGCTGGAACGATACTTAGCAGCAGCAAAGGCAAAACTTGGATCATCAAACTGGCAACAATGATTAAAACGAATAACAAATTCTGTGGTCAAACGGTAAATTTAGTGTATCGGCTAATCCTTCATAGTGATATTACAATAACAATTCCGACAGTGAAATAGCCTAATATTACACTGTCTTTAATCTCATACACGGTAACAATTTAGTAGCATAAAAAAAATCTGTGCTTACAAACACTGATTGCCATGCAGCAGAAAACATAGGAATGCAAAAGATTTGATTTAATTAAATATCCCGGACAGTTATCAACATCACGCATGGCGTATTCTCAGGCTAGGTCACCCGCAAGCAATGGTTAAGCAAATAAAAAATATAGCCAACGTTGCCACATTGTATCGTCTACTGGTAGCATTTTTTTTAAAGCATGTGGAAGAATTCTGCATCTCCACCCCACTTCAATGCAGTTGCATGGCTGAATAGTAATTACGCTCTCGATCCCTCGCAGTATATGGGTTGCAGAAATGAAGCAAATCGGCAAAAAGTCGACAGCATGCAAAGTTCAGTCTTTTAGAACCAGTTATTTTCAGCTATGCACTAACATTCAAAACTGACAGTTTTATACAAAGCAGGAATAATTTCCTCATTTCATCTCTTTCTTTGCATGGTTTTTAATTACTTTTTTGTTGTGCTACACAGCCATACTGATACTTATTCAAACACAATCATTTTGGTTTGACGAGAGAAATTAATAAAATACCAAGGTTCTAAAACCTTCATTTCTTTTGGTCTGTTGATTTGTTCCGTTAGATCTTTACCAAGATGAATGATTTTAATCTTGAATCCATTGCAACAATTATACAAAATACATTTATTTCTGAAGAAATACAAAGAACAACTACCATGAGTGGACGATGATGACCAATGATGCATTCTGGTGCAAGGATTGGAAACCGAATGGGAGAATTCAACATCTGAAGAGGGGGGGCTTTGTTAAATTTTAAAATTAAATATAAGGATAACACGTATAGTGTATTATTTTCTATGGTCGACAAAACAACACAGTAATTTCACATTTACATATATTGAAAAACACACAAAACAAGAGACCGTCGCGACCGAAGATTGAGAAATAATAAAATATTAAGTTGCAAACAACTAAAATACCATTGCTTTAAAATTATCGTATTTAGATCCAAGTATTTAGGTTTATTGTGTTGTTGCATAAACTGGATAGCTCCTCTAGTGTCCTTTGGGTTAAAATCACAGATGAAAAATTACAAGAAATGTAATACCAGTAATCCACTGAACGCAAATCTTGACTATTAAATCCTTTCTACACGGGCGGGGTAAACGCGATGGTTTAACTGCTAGCAACCTAGCTTGTAACAAAACCCATGTGAGTGTTGTTTACAGGAGCGTTTTCACAACGCGGTTTAACACGTACATTACGTACGGTGAATTTCTTAAATATTAAAAGAGCAAGAACATTATTTTGAAATATGTGTGGGGCAGTTGAGCCTTACAAGCCATTTTTATGGAATTTTTCCTGCATTTTTTTTTCTCGAAAGTTCTGGAATCAAATTAACTCTACAGACAACCTTGAATCTTGTTTCTTATTCAAATGTTTTTTTAAAGGCACCACCAACGCACCTAATAATCCATATCTAGTATCTCACCCCCCCCCCAAAAAAAAAACAACGGTGCTACTTCATAAAAAAAAGTGGTTATAAAGCTGAGAGAAAAAGCTATTATTGCTACAATACTTAAATTTAAAACTTCCCGGGTTTGCTACAACGGGGAGGGGGAACAAACTTTGTCTTTTCTGGTCCGTAGGTCCTTTCCGACTAAAATCTTTCCCTACTTTTTTTTTTTTTATCAGAGTATAGACGCCGTAACTGGGAAGGCAGAAGGCATTCTAATCGATCATGTGCTTTTTAATGAATGACAATCTGCTATTAGTGTAGGGTCCAAACCACATTCGGGTTTGAATCCGAGGCAAAGTACGGGTGCACAGACAGCATGTGATGACACTCGTCACCAACTTATTTATCACTCTTCGGCATAGATTTTCATTGGAGTTAAAATTGAGACTGGATTTTTCTTATAAAGCAACTAGGTCACCTTCTGAACAACAGAGGAGTACAAATGAAAGGTTGATACGCAAAAATCACTAATAATAAATAAGAATAATCCAAATTACTGAGTTTATACATTAACCTGTTATTACCACAGCTAGATCTATAAAAAGAAAGCACTGTTTCAGTTTTGACTGCCGTACTAAGTGTGCAAGAATTCTATAGCGCGCACTATTTGTGATTACGAACTGAGGCAAACAGCTGCAATTTTTAAATTACGTACGAATGAGCAATAACGGCAGTCGATGGCCTGAAGGTAGGAATGTAAGTCCAGCAAATATAATTCTTTAAGGATAGAGACAAGTTCAAGAAGGGGAATGAGAAGTTAAAAATTAGTAGTGTTTTTAATTTATTTATTTATTTTAATTTATTTTGTAATATTGAATGGTATCTATGAAACAAAATGTTATAACGGACATTTTATTAATTATAGATACCTAGATATAATTTACTAGTAAAGGACAGCATTTGAATTGAAATTATTTGTATTAAGACCAGCATAAATAATTTAATATGTTCATTGTTAATGTGTTTAACCCTGAAAAGTACCAATTCAATTGAGATTATTAAGCTGTTCTGTTTTAACTAACAATCTGTTATTGTATTTAGGCTTATTACTAAATTACGTTGTTGCAATACGTCGAATAAACTTATACTTGCTATTCTTTTAACTTGCAGCTATTTATGAATACGTTGCAAATTCAACCCTTTTTTACTTGCAGGTTTAAATAGACATAGAATACTGCGACGACGACTTGAATGACACGCAGTGTTTTTGGTGTTAGTATCAACAACAAATATTTAATTGTTTACACAAGTTCGGATCTCCGAGTATGAATTTTCCTCCTAGCGTTCTAAGAAGTTATTAACATGGCTTTCAAACTACGCTCGGGTTTTCAACGCGAAGCACAGTATGAGGTTCACAGAAAAACATACGATGCCAATATGGCCTTTCCTCATCACGGTGGCTTGTTTTCAAAAGAGACATAAATCATAGGGGTCGGGTCTCTCTCTGACACGTCCCATAATCCATTATCTCAAGAACTAGATCGGAAAAATTAAATATCTTCAAGAATTTTTCTTCTTTTTCTTTATTTACTTGCAATATTGATACCTGATAACTCAGACAATGATTTAGAAAGTGCTGCAAGATACTACGGCCGAGTAAGTGACATAATATTTTATAAATACACGCAGAGAGAGCTTTTTGTCGTAAGGTAAAATTACATGTTTTGGATCCATATAAAAATTATGAAAAAGTAACTCGTCAGTTTATGCTACTACATACAATTTAATCTGAGCTAAAGAAACACCTCTTAGCAAAAGTTGATATGTGATTTGCAATTCCAAACACGAAAGGAAAACAATGAAACTTTCTTCACAGACAAAAAGGCAATTCCTTAGAAATTTAGTTTCAGATCAACAGGCACTTCCGTAAATTACTCAAAACTGGCAATGCAAGATACCTGGCCAGATAAGCTATAAAGATTTTGGTTGTGTTCCAACCACATGTTGCATCTTAATAAATGTTGGAGATTTAAAACACGTGAAATGCTCTTTTGAATGAAATATTTCTGCCATTAAAAAAAAATGAAAGAGGAGATTCATCTTAATAATTTTATTATGTAAAAATCGTGAGTGTGTGTAATACAAATATTAAATATTAGAAAAGAAAATGAAACCAATCACGGTGGTAATGTCCCGATTCCCAAAATGTTTTACTTTCTGAAAGTCTAAAAGACAAGTAACAAAATGTGTATTTGATATACAAACTCGTTACGTCGAAACTTTTGGATCTAATAAATGAATATAAAAAACAGTTGCGGATGATTTAACCTGTGAAACAAATCAACCCAAACCTCCAAACACTCGCAAATTAATTATATTTTAATTTTTCCATTGCCTTTTACTGGAGTCTTATTTGAGTCGACGAAAAGGCTTTTGTCTTCACTCACAAAACTATGGCAACATCGCAAATTGATAAGAAGGTAATAAAAACGGGAATGTACGTACGTACAGAGTTTGTGTTGCTTTGCTTACAGAAGAAACAGTCGACCTTCATTGATGTGAGGTTATCAAAGTTTTGTTTCTCTTTCAACAGCACTGAAACAATGGACTGAATGGCATACACTTCCCTTTCGCCGTTTGCTTCATAAATCGTGAGAGCCACCCACATATATAGCAGATTATGGAGATAAAGACTTGATTTCCTACATCTTCATGGCCCCTATTTTATCGACTTCCCAAATACTCTGCCTTCATCTAAAAATCCCTTCAACTCATACGTCATGAAGTCTGAATTGTAAATTTTCTTTTCGATGCGTAAATGGAAAAATGGTTGATTGTAACTTTTTTTCTGAATACGACAAGGAATGAGCGAATTGAGATGTAAGAATACAAGGATGATATGCGTCGCCTAGTGCCATTACATACACTACTAGTCTCAATGACGGAAAGTGTGTTTATACTGTCAGCGGTATTAAATTAAGCTGTTCAAAATGCGCTTAATAATCTAAATTCTAATGGTTTAAGACTTTATAGCATAAGTTTCCAATCTTTTGTACCTGAAGCCCCCCCCCCCCCTCTGTCAACTACAAACGCCATGTGACAGCCCTCCCATCATCAATTTCAAGTATCAGAAAGGTTCCTCACATCAGTCTAGTGCAATGTGACCTGAAAAATACGTGATCTGAAGCACGTCTCAGCTCAAACAAATACCTATGGCGAATTAATAATTTTCGTATGCACTTTGCAGTTCAACATTTTCACATTCTCTGATGTTACTTTTTAAAAATAAATACAATTGTTTTCAATTTCCTTTAGAACGGATATTTTGTCTTTCAGTAGTCCGAGCCCCGCCTTTTGCAAAATGTTCACGCCCCCGAGGTTGGAAACAACTGTTGTTGGGGCCTTCCAACTAAGTTATCAGTCCAGACAGTGGTTTAATTCTGTTTCTAATGAGAAAGGATATAGATTATGTTCCAACTCAAATAGAGATGTACCCGTATAAGCTGGATAATTCCTTACCTGAAAGTTTATTTTTAATACTTCAAACGACTGTGAAATAAATTTGGAAAATACAGCAAAATTTGAAACAGTACATTTCTCCCTTTACACCTGAGATCATATTGTTAGGATACTGTCGTACTGAATTCTGGAGATGCTTCTTTGAGAAGACGACAGTAGAATCTACATGACTTAGCTTCTTTGAAAATACTAACGAAAAATGATCTATAAAGTGGCAATAATTTTGGGGGGACAAACTTCGAAAACAACAACAATGAAAGTTGTCTCCATGTGTTACATAGGAAGAAGAGGGTAAAAGAAGTATAATGTAATTACCCTGATGAATATGCAAACCAATTATGCTTTATCGTATGAGTTACATAAGTTTTAGGGTTTCACATACGTCAGACGCTTAGGGTTAGTTAACCCCTTATACATACGGAACCACCACTACTTTACTGCATTGTAAGCTGCATACCTTTCGGGGGTTGTGCTCGCAGTCTGATTACAGGGGAGCTCCGAATCAGGTAAATAGTATTCTGGGACATTAATACTCAAGAGGCCTCTGTACCTACGGTGCGAGTATGTGAGAGTTTTCATATTTTTAAAGATACTGGACAAATGAGAAGTAATAATAAAATTTTGGAAAGCGGCCCCAATAATACAAGTTAATGTGTATCAAATGAACTATCTGAGATGTTATGTTTATTTTAGCTGAGAAATTAGAATTTCCGTACATGACAGCGCCATAAATAGTCGCTGCATTTGCTGGGATTTAAACCCGTGTCTCATGTTTGCCGGCAGAGACTTTACTACTCGGCGTCTGTGCGGTCTTCAGTTCAAACCACGTTAGTCAATTCCGGTCAATACAGAGACCATTGTTTTGTGTAATTTTCAACATCTTATCAGTTCGTCATACCCCAGGGAGGATTAAAAAATGTAAAAGCAAATTGTCACACAATTCGGCTAAGAGAATTGAACCTGGGAACTCTCACGTGTTTCTCAACCCCGTGGTCTGATGATTAGATTCCCACGGTTACCATGGAAGGATTTTCAGCGTATTTCTCTGTCCCACCACGCAAATGCCGGGATGGTATCTTTGAATCAGAATTGGGAGCCGATACCTTTTTCCATTTTGCTCCAAGGAAAGTGCTCGCCGAGGAAGTAACACGTCAGACAAGTGGCATACTTGAGCAACACGCCTATCCAGTTAATAGAAGAATTTAAAAACACAGAAATTGAACTAATGTGTTGAGTGAGTAGTCGTACGTTTACATTTTATAGAACAAACTTCAAGCCTTTTCTCTTTCTCCTTAAAAATGGCCCATTTTGTGGATTGAGGAAAACAGTTTTCCCCTAAGGATAGCTCAATAACGAAAAGAGAAAGTTTGAGCTGAGCAAAGCGCAGCAGAGCGACACCGTAATAAACCTGTATATCGAGGGCTCCGTGTCAAAAGGGGGTACGCAACAATTTTTAACGAAATTGGGATTTTAATGTTAGCATGATTATTGTTGTGTCCTGCATCAACTGCCAATATAACACAAAAATTTCTACATAAACACAAATATCAGTTAAAAAAAAAAAGAAGTGGGTTACTCCATAGTAAAACCACACTATCAAAGAACAGAGACTAAAATGAAGTAAAATGTGTACGAGTTGGCAACCCTTATCAATATGATTCAATTAAACTAATGCGTAGTTTTCCGTGGTAGGATTTAAATAATCATCACCCGTAGAGTAACCCTTTAAAATCAATACGTTACACCTATTCCTTCTTCATTTAGAGATGCCCAACGAAGATACTCTTGCTATAATTACCCCCCTTTACAAACACACAGAGACAGAAATATAAATTATAGGGATTCAATCCTCTTTCACCACGAAAAGAATCATTGCCCTAGTTCCCTCTATAGTTATACCTCTTCGTATTCATCAGTTACACCGCAGTCGGCAACAATAAGCCTCCTGAGAAGAGGAGGAGTTGCATTTAATTGGTGGTCTTTTCACAACTTGGCAACATCACCGCAAGTTAAATGGATTACGTCACCTTAACCAGCTTTACCTGGCATTAGGAAGTCCCTCTCTCTAACGCTCGCCCGCCCGCATTGTAAAGAAGGAAATGAAAGAATAAAAAAAACTCCATTTCCATTCCTGTCTCTGCTCCCTCCCATGAGCAAATATGGGTCGGCAAAAGCTTCTTCTCTTGCTCTTCTTTTTTGTTTGTACAACAGCTGCTAAGACTCCACCTTCCGACAAAGGGATTGCCAACATATATCTATCTTTATATACACTCATATTCACAGAAAATGGTTGATAAACGGTCCGAACATATACAGAAAATACCTTATTAAAAAAAAATCAAAAAAATCGCTGACGAAACAATTCAAAGCCCAAAAAGTCGTATAATCTGGCAACGCTGAAACATGCGAAGCAAAACATTTGATTCGTTTGTTCTAAATCTGCATAGTATTAAGATTGGTTGCTATAACAACACTGTGAAATTTTCTAAACTTAGGAAATTTCCTATTTTGCACAATTATTTTTCTTCAAAAAAAGAAAAAAGCATTAATTAGTATTGCTTCCTTTAGCCCAATGAAAGTGTGTTTGGCCTGTAATCGTGAGAACCTGGGTTCATTTCCCGAGACTGATTATCACCAGGATAATGTGATTTTCATCAGTCATATAAGAATAGTAACATGAAAAAGGCTGGTGCTGCTGTTTTCATAATTCTTTCTTCCCCAAATAGAATAAGTACTGTATATAACATAAGAGACTGTAGCACTAAAGATCAAAAAGAGTTTTAATAAGTTTTATTAAACAATTGCACAGAAAATAACACTGAATTTATTTTCAATATATCTTCTTGCTTGTAACTTCTCATTGGCATCCGTCGAAAAACTGACGGTGCGGCATTTGAAGCGTAGAGATTGACATACGGTGTCGTCTGACGTAGTGACATTTCAAATATTAACTGCAGTGTGGTTTGATTTATTCATTACGTTAGACATGCCTAGAAACTGAAAACCAGCACTATTTTTTTTTTCTATATGTTCGATTTTACTTTCAAAGTGTCAGAAGAAGTGATTTAGTGGAACACGATTTGACCTGAATACGAATATCGGACAACTACATACTCAGAGACAGCCGTGTTCTTGATGTGGTTACTGCAGAAACTTATCTTGAAGTTCAACGAAGGCACTGCTAGGAAGCTGCGTTAAATCATGTAAAAAAAAAAGTAAAACACGATCGAAGTGGGGTAAATGAATAATTTTGGGCTATACGAAGATAGTTGTTGCCCTGAACACATTGTGATATACAAAACTGTGCCAACAACATGAAAAAAAAAAAAAAAAAGAACACCTCTTTCTTTAAATTGTCCCTCCGAGACGAAATTGCAGTTTACCGCTGGATGAAAAGAAAGGAGAGCATAGCCGAAAGAGACTGGCTATTAGAAGAATGTAGTGTTGTGGATCGATGAACATAACGCTGAGAGAAAAGAATGAGTGAGTGTTACATGGAGCCGAAATATAGATTTTACCAAAAGGTGATTAAAAGTAGAAGCATTCAAAAGGCAAATGTGAAGCAGATTTTAAAAAATCAGCTGTACACAGAAGATACGTAATGGACACATGCTGAAGAGACTAGGCGAAAAAGATAAGCAGTGCTGAAGACCAATCACGAAGAAAATAAAGAAATTAGTTAGGACATTAGCTATTCTGAGACTGTAGCTACTTGCACACTGAAGGATGCAAATGAAGGGTTGGTTGAAGGGAAAAGAAGAAGAATGAAACTTCTTGACAGTATTAAGGATGAAAGGCCCGACAACAACATAACCAAAAGCGACAGGAATGGTAAGAGCCTGAAATTAGGGATCGGAATGAATGGCTGTCAGGCCAAAAATAAAAATGGAGTAAAATGAAGTCAGAGCTGCAATCAAATATTTATGTTAGAAGTTCATGTAGACGTAGGACATCTATAAGAAATTTTGTGATACATTCGTAGAGAGGTGTGCCCCAGGTTATTGCACAGTCGCCAAATGTACAGAAGAATTTTGCCGTAGGAAATTCTTGAAGACGACTCCAACTAAGGCTGTCCATCAACCTCTATCACAGAGGAAGTCATTATCAACAGAACAAATGGTGATGGCAGACAATACGAGTGAATATTAGGGTCTTTTATACATCTCATTTGATACCACACACTCAATTTTGACGGTACAGCTCATGATGAAAAGGAGGGTTCCCAAAATATCCGGAAGGTGTCCAAAATATTAATACAGGAACAAAGAATTTCTGATGATTTCGGTCTCTTTTAGAAATGTTACGGCACGTTACAGAATCTTTTCTTTTTCTTTCTTCTCGTATATGTTCCAAAGGATACAACTGAAAGAAATAATAAATCATGGCCTGAAAACATGCCTCTTCTGTAATGAGTTCCGTGTGATACTATCATTTTTCAGTTATGGACAGCGTTATCTGCTATTCCAAAGGATTATTCTTGCGTGGAGACAATCACAGGAACTACTATGCATGCTACGACATGGCGCTGCATTAGCATTGACCTCCCTCGCACATATCTGCTCTTGTAAAGGTTGCCCTAGCTACTGCAGGGCTTGAAGTGTTGTTTCACCCATCTTACTCCTCAGATATAGCTTCTGATGACCTTTTCCTGTTTAACGAAGAGCTTCTTGGAAATATATTTAAATCTGATACTATGCATGTTGTTGATTAATTACTTTCAAAGTGGATTATTTTGACTAGGAAATAAGGGCCCTGCAGAAAAGCAAAAGAAAAAAAAATCATTGCGACAGGAGAGGGCCATGTTAAAAAGTAACAGTACTTTGGTTCAACTTACTTTTATCTACCTCCTTCCCGCATTCTACAAATTTTGGTTCGACTCTCGGAGGCAGAATTTGTATTTTTCCTATGGGATCGTGCAAGTATTACGTAAGCACCCTAAGGGAAGGGGAATAACGTAAAATTCACTTAGAAGGATATTAGCGAAGATTTAAACAGTTTTTCGTACTTCGAAATAGCGATAAAAAAAATCGTCAAATCCTATGTAAGTACAAGGGTAGGGGGTCGAGTATATGCTTATGTTTGCTTAAAAAGGAGTCTAAAATGACTGAAAAGGAGCTTACCTTATACTTGAACCACCCCTATCTCACGAAAGTTATTAAATGGTACTGCGAGAGTCCCCTGCCACTAATTATTCTGCAACACATGAAAATGCCATTTGCTTTCAGACCTACTAGCCAGTAAAAAGAGAAACACAAGCTATCAAATAATAGCAGCAGCAGCAACCGTTTGACGATGATGACCTTTCTCTTTTTATTGTTTCGGAGGTGGTCTGTCAAATGTCGCGCCTCAATTGTTCCAATGAGTCTGCACTTTGCTTCAGTAGTTGATGGGGACAAGCATTTTTATTCTTTCGTTCGTCAGCAATTTGGCTCTTTTCCCAACAAATAAATCGCCATTAAAGTGACGCCAAAGCCAATCCCCCTCCATTACATGAGAGCTCTGGAGAGAAACAAAGAAACATGTCACCCCCGAAAAGTCTTAACAGAATAGAAACTGGGGATCAGTGAGAACACCATCCACAAAATCCACTGAAAATGTTGACTTTCATTCACTCACGCAGAATGTTTCAAAGAGTCTTTCAACAGCTTCTTCTGATCTCCAGAACAACAACTCTTTCTCTTCAAAACTTTCGTTTCGGACTTCAAAGAACGGAGTAAAGGCAACAGACGAAGAGAGAATTCAGAACTTTTCACTTAAAGATTCTACTCGGCAATCACTGGAACGTGTAAGGGGCTCTCACACTTATTTATTTCAACTCAAATAGTTCGAACAAAACATACCACTCTAATATTTACCTTGCATGCACTTCATACAATTTTTAAGATAAAGTATGCACAACAGTAATGGACCTCCAAGCTTTTGTATATAAAATTGAATCATCATTTATAAGTGACAATGTTTTATCGTATTTTCTGTAGCATATTGTCTAGTATTTTCTCCACTATATTTTTAGAAGACATTTCTTTTGTGTTATAAGTTTGCTATTTTATATATTAGTGTAATGGTTGGTGCAGTCATTTTCTAGGCTATAACTTGCTATTATTCGATAAGGTGCACTCGTCATACTAATACGAATACCGGATTATTCTTTACGGTCTCCAATTTCTAAATATACATTCTCCACTTAGTCTTCTTTCTCTATATTACCATTCACTCTTCACGGCTCACCTGTCTCAAT
>JAGDQP010009362.1:46099-59480 GCA_022664845.1 Lepisma saccharinum | reverse complement strand
AGCCTGTTTATGTTGTAAATAAATAAATTGATTTTCCGCCGAAAAAAAAACACTTAATAATTAAAATGATTTAAATAAAAATATTATATTTTTCAATTACTACTGAAGTATAAACGTTTCTTTGCATCTCTTCCATGAAAGCAGCCCCTGGATCCGTTCTGTATAGTGTTTTAAAGGTCGGGGAAAAAAACGGGTTTTGAAGAGAAAAAAAACAGGAAAAATTGTTTTTTTCCACGAAGTAAAAAACCTTGGTTTTATTGACAAAATTGTTTTTTTTTTTTTGCCTTTTCATCTCCAATATCCAATACTTAACACACCTAATGCATTCAATCGGATGATCAAACGTTAAAAAATGTACAAAACACTTGCAATTTACATTAGGAATTCAATAGATGTCATTAGCACCCTTGTACATGAGAGAAACGTTCTGTTCCGTTCTGGCCCTTAGGCATCTTTGTCTCAGACCCAGAAAACATACATTTTGCTTCAAAACTTTGTCAGACGCGGTCCCATTGTGTATTTTTTTCTATATGTATGTTTTGAACATCAACTAACCTTTTAACTATTTCATTGATCATAAAATGTTGTCAGGGACCCCGTAAAAGTAAAAAAAAAAACGTTCTTTTCCTAAGTAGCACGAAAAAATGAAAAAAAAAACTTTTTTTTTCGGCCACCAATTTTTCCCGTTTTTTTAAAACACTACGTCTGTCCCATCTTATGGACCAAGTTTTTAATACCTCTTTAATACAGTAGTTTCCCTGGTGTGATTCTTAGGTAAAGCTCTGGCGCCGAAACGTACGGCGCCGAAACGTTACTGCGCCGAACCGGCGGCGCCAAAACGGTGGAGCCGAACCGGTAGCGCCGAAACGGAGACGCCGAACTGATCGGGTCCCCTGCACTGCAAGTCAGAAGCCCGTAGTACTACGAGATCATGAGAAAAAAAATACGTGTAGTAAAAACTTCTCTAATATAGGCCTAATAAATGCGTGCATAGAGTAAAATAACCCATATCTCATTTCTATTACAAAAAATATACGAATTCTTAGTATCAGTTTTTAAAAAATGCCTGTCCGGTCACATGCCCCTCTTGTGCTATTGCCTGCGGACGCCCAAGACCAAGAAAATTCTCTAATATTTTCTTGTAATTATCATATGCTCTGAATTTCTGAATTCAAAATATAATGCTCAGCAGGTGGCGCTAAAAACGAATTTTCTCTATTTAAATTTTCTATCATCTTTTTCCCCAACCGGATAGTTCAGAGACAAGAGAAAAATAATGCAATAGGGGAGGAAGAATCTATTATAGCAGTTTGTAATATATGTTGCAGCAAAGCCAAACAATAATGTATTATATTGTGTATTATTTTACGCATAAGTTGAAACACACCGCTTAAATCCTCTATGGGTGAAACTAGACTATAGCCTTGACTGAAAATAGTGCCCATAAAATTACCATCGGTGAAATAAGACGGTAAATTAAATAAACTGTCCATGAACTGTACTTATCAATGAAAAGAGCTGTCGACAAAGTGGCTTGTCGACGAAACGTACCTGTCGACGAAATGAACTGTCGACGAAGTGAGCTGTCGACAAAGTGGCTTGTCGACGAAACGTACCTGTCGACGAAATGAACTGTCGACAAAGTGGCTTGTCGACGAAACGTACCTGTCGACAAAGCGTACCTGTCGACGAAGTGAGCTGTCGACAAGGTGGCTTGTCGACGAAACGTACCTGTCGACAAAACGTACCTGTCGACAAAGTGAGTTGTCGACGAAATGTACCTGTCAACGAAGTGAACTGTCGACGAAGTGGTGTCGACAAAGTAATCTGTCGACAAAATGATTGTCGACAAAACGAACCGAACCCATGCTCAATACCTAAGAAGAAGAATTGCTTAACAAATCCAACAATATAAGGTCTAATGTAAATAATCGCAGCTATAAAACGTTTTCGGTAATCCTAACTAAAATTCAATAAATACTTTATGTTTGCATCCACTGTTTAAAATAGTACTATTTTCCCAGTATTTTCTCTTTAGATCAAACATCTAAACTTAAAAATCTTTGAAGTATTCATATTGTATATGTACTCCCTAATATAACCACGGGTGCAGCAAGCGCCATTTTACACAGTCCGCAGCGCAAAGTAGGCAGCGCGTACGGTGACAATAAGGGTGTCCCGAAAAAAACTTTTTTTTTTCGAAATCTATCGTTCGCTAGTGACATAAAGCGTGCATTGGTTGCAGAGATCTTGTGTGAGTAATTTTAGATTTCTTTTCGAGGTGTTTTGGAGGTTCCGCATCGGCTTTGAAATTATTGGTTATCTAACCCGTCCGCACATCAGTGACGGCCGGTGGTTGTCTCCACGGGGTGTTGCACTCAGGCCAACCATAATGAATAGGGGGAGAGGAAAAATTTAGGGAAGGGCTTGGGCTCACGAAACATACATCAAATTAAATATTTGTATTGTGGCAAGGAAAATCTTAGGGCGCTCAGCCCCCCTGGCTTCAGGCCTATACTGTCACTATGTGTGAGAGCATTGGGTAGCTAATCATTCACAATCAATCAACGTAGAGTTAAATTATGTAACGTACACACAAAAGAAGAAGTGACCAGATTATCAAATATTACAATTTTGAGGAAACTTAAAAGTCGTAGCTATGAGGATAGAATTTGATAGTTTGTCATAATTGTTTGTGGTTACAAATTTGTGTGCCTGTTATTGGTATTGTTAACATCAGTTTTAGAAGCTTTGAATACTCACTAAACGTTTTCTTCAATCTATTTTGAACTACAAATTCTAACAAGCCAACAGCTCCTGGCACTGATCGAATGTTTTCTGACGAGTAGATTGAAGACAATTCATGTAACAAGGTGTATACACATCATTTGAAATGGGACGATACAATGCCATAACTTTAAAATTATGATTTCGCCATTAAAGTAAAATGAGTTGCCCGTAATGACCTCTATCTACAAGCGATACTGTACTGGCTGCTGATGCTGCCAAAAATTTTCATGAACATATGAAGTCAGAAAGCGGAGAGGACACTTAATCTCGTTTGTCTACTTCCAGTCTAAACAAATATGGATCGATGCTTCAGTTGTAACTCAGCTTTTTACGCTTGATATCGCTGTGTGGTCCAGTTTTTATGTATATCTTAATTATTGCAACAAACGTAAATATTTGTAATACTTTCTACTAGATACAGAGTACGGTATACTGTTATATGAATGACTCAGGATTTAAAACTTATATAAAAATGGGCCGTTATTCTCCGTATAAAATTGAGTTTTAACTGAAAATTTGGTTCATATTGAATTAATCTGGAAGTGGACATACAAGTTTAAATATTGTTCTGGCGTTTATCTTTCGACACTAAGCAGTAACTCCAGTATCATTACATAGAGCTCAAGAGTCGCGCATACACATACACAATATATATATATATATATATCACACACACACCAACATACACGCTCACACACACCTACTCTCTCTCTCTCTCACACCTACAGGCAGAGAGAGAGAGAAGAACTGCAAGCAAATGAAGGGAACTAGCAGACAACTTTCTGCAACCTGGGAGAAGGTCTTGTCGCCTGCACGCCAGCCACAAATGCCACCTTTTGGAAGGAATGGAAAACTAACGAGGGGAGAAATGAGCAGAAACATTCGGCTTGCTTTTGCTGTGCAACTTCAAATTGCTATATGAAGTGTCAGTCCGACATCTAGTGGAGGGGAAGCCTATGTGGCGAGATAGGCTTTAAAACAGGTGCAAACCAATTGTAACACCAAGATTAAACTCTAAACTTGTGAAGATTTTTTTTTCTCTTCCTAAAAGGAAACTATCGCTTTTTGAACACCGAGTGGTAAAATATTATTACATTAAAATAAAATAAATAATTTAAAAATACGGATGCTGTGCAACGGGGCAACAAAGAGAGAGACTGCGCCTGTCACAAATTGCTAAAATTAGCTTTCTGGTCCTAATTTCACTACATTTTTATTAACACGCGCTTTTTTAATGCTTTTATGATAAATGATTTGATTGTTATCCATTTTCAATGTGATTCGTACAGTTTGTGCCTGTTTTAACCTTTAACGTTCGCAAAATATACCCAATTTCATGATAACATCTATTTCGCTGCAATAATTTGGCTTTAATAACTTGATCGTTTCATTGTCATGGACAAGTTACCCATGAGCTATGACTTCTAAGAGCATGGTTGTGTTGAACGTTGTGTAAAGTTCAACACAACCATGCCTGCGGCTTAAAAGACTTACAAAAGCAATTTATAATTATTCACTTTTTATCAGTTGATTTTTCTCATCCTGCTGGAAGATCTGGTTGTGTGAAAGTCTTGTTTATTTACATCCAAAGAAAAAAGATGTGATTGCTTTCACAGGAAATGCAGAAATAAACAACATATCACCTAGATCCAAGAGCCGGGGGCGCAGTATATACGAACATTTCTCCTGCGTCAGCCCACGTGCACGAAACCGTCAGGTGTATCCTTAACTATCTTCGAACAATAAGATTGAGTTTATCTTATTTTCAGGTTGGCATGGGACAGTGGTGAACACAGATAGATCATTAATTTGATTGAACTACCATCGGTATTTCCGGATGACATGATGTGTGCTTGTTGCACTTAAACAGGGTGCCGCTATAACACCTATGAAACGAACCGATTAGATGGAACAAAACAAATCCTAAAACGATTGCGTGCCAATAGGAAAAGCAGTTGTTAGGTGTGAAAACTTACCTGTTTGTTCTTTAGAACGAATACCAGTCTACTGAGCTGATGAAATGACAAATATATTAGACATACGTATTAACAATATCAATCTAGACATTTGCAAAGCGTTTTTGCAACGGTAATTGCCGAGGAAACGTGTCTCATAAGTGTTCAGTTCAGCCGAGATGGCCCACAATAACAACCATAATTCTTCATATTTACGTAAGACAGAAAATCCAAGTGAGGAATTACGCACATTAGTAAGATATGTGGTAAAAGTCTACGCACCCGTTTGGGTTTCAGTAACAGTGACTATGAAACGTAATTTAACGTTCAAGCTTCCTACCTTCTGAACTCTACACACTGGTGCAAACACACGACTTCTTGGCGCAGCCGGAAATCTCAGTTATTACGGACATCAATCAATAATTTAGAAGACTCGTTTAGAGAAGAATAAAGAAAACAAGAATTCCCCTCAAACAAACTGATGAACTTGAGTACCTTCCTTTAAGAATATGATTCGACAGTGAGAATTAATACCGTGTTGATTGATTGGTTCACGTACTCGATTACTGAACCTTCTTTAACGAACTGTACCACTTCAGAAAAATTGGAAGAAAATAAGAAATTCTGCTCTCAGTGACAATAATAAGAAAGACTGCAGTCGTATGGACACGTAATGAGGAGAACAAATGACTATGTAGTCAGAAGAGTGGTGGCAATGAAAGTGGAGGGCAAGGGAGGTAGAAAGAGTCTAAGGAGGAAATGGATGGATAAGGTTAAGAATGATCTCGGAGAGAAAGGTTTGTCAGAGCAAGAAGTTCAGAACAGGGCTTTGTGCAGATGACTCATCAAAAACATAGGTAAGAAGGAGAGAAGGAAGGAAAAGAAAAAGAAGCTGTTGGTGACGATAATATTTGTAACTTTCTATGTTATAACCAGGGAGAGGAAAGAGTGGAAATAGTTATCAAACCTGTAAGTGAAGCTAATTCATCATTATTTACAAACGAAACAAGGGATGAATTTGTTCGTACGAAGCTAAATTCGACATTACGTTGGGAACCCTACTGCTCACTTAAAAAAAAAAGAGCTAAAGTCATAAGCAGATTTTGTTTAGACAGTTGGGCGGAGCTCGTTTTCCCAACAACCCCCAAGTAGTGACTTCTGTGTTGTGTTCAGATATAATAAACGGTGAAAATAACGAGTAGCTGGACTTCTTCAAAGTATTTAAACAGAGAAACAATGCAGATACCTTGGCAATTTAAAACCACCAAAGGATGTGCTCTTTTCCCAGAATAATTGTAGCAAAATGAATTTTATAATGAAATCAAGCATTTTTGTGGCACTTCATAGATCAAATAATGCGACAACTGTAAAAAGTTCATTGAAACGGGTCTTAATCAACTCGTTTATCATAGAAGCACAAAATAAGCCCGATCAATTGGACAGGGAGCTGGCACATGAAAAATTACGTCATAAGGTATACAATTTTTGACCCCTCCATCTCTTGTGGGTCAACAGCTGACGTGAAAATAACTTTGTCTTACACATCAGACCGGAGGCATTTGGCCAGTATAGCCCCTGCGAAATATTGAAAAAAGGACAAAAGTTACGTCATAAGGTACATGAAAAAATTAATGGGGGTTTTGTGTGGATCGACCCCCAAAACCAAAAAGTTGTTCGTAAGACAAGATTTGTGGACCCCCTGAAAAACTCTTGAGCCCTATTGTTCGGTTTCATTTACCATTCATGAAAACACCTCGTTAGACAAAAATATTGTGTGGGGAGTGGGGGCAAATTACTTTAAGACAACATTTTTTTTACGTCATAAGGTACATGAGGAAACTCAACGGGGTTTTGTGTGGATGGACCCTGGAAACCAGTGTTTTCTGGGGTTTAGGCCTGTGAGATAAGATATTCGGGGGGTTCAGGGCAGTAAGACAAATTCATATATATATATAAAGTGGAAATTTTGTTCCTACTAACAATTTAGCTTCGGGCTTACGCTTAAAGAGCACGACGGGAATACAGAAAGTTCTGCAATTAGTGAAGAGATTTGGATACCGTATTAATTATTGGCTGGCCGAGGAACTAGGAACTCAAGAACCTGAAGTAATTTCACAGTAAAAATCAGCAATTCCAGAATAAAGTAAGAAGGTTCCTGGGCTGACAACTTGTGTTGCGCTTGATAACTATGATGAAAATACGGAAACACTGTCTGGTAAATGGAGCTTACACGAGATAGTTGGGATTTGTTTCCAGAGAATTGATGGTGAAGAAATATAATATGATGATTCCCAACAATCTGAAATCCTACAAATACCAACTATCATTATCATCATCATCATATTCATCCATTTTCTACCTACTGCTGGATGAAAGCTTCCTCCTTTTCTTTCCACATACCTCTGTCTGCTGCTATACTCATCCACGTAGCTCCTGAAAAACGCATTATATCGTCTACCCAACTTGCATTTGGACGTCGTCTCGGTCGTTTCTTTTCTCTAGGAATCGATTATATATTTTACTTTTATTTGTGTGCGAATCCATTCATTTGTCTTCCTGTCCCCTCCTAATTATTCCTAGCATGCACCTCTTTATTGTTCTTTGTGTAATTCTAAATCTTTGAGTTACTTGCGCACTCAATATCCAAGTTTCACAGCCGTACACCATTACAGGTAAAATACATTGAATATAAACTTTATGCTTGAGACACATTTGTAGTTTACATTTGAAAAATAGTCCTATATTTGATATTGTTTTCAAAAGTAAGCAATATTAAATATAGGACATGGAAACTCAAGAACAGCAGCACAGTTGGTCTCTAAACGATCAAGAACACCAGCCTACATCTCCCCGTATCAGGACGATCGTAAGCCATAGTGCTATTACCGCCCATAAAATTAATTTTATCTTACCAGCCTACATCGTGTCTAGACCATCGACATCACCAGAACAGTCTTCAGGAACCGGACGAACAGCAGAAAAATACCAGAAAGAGAAAGCTTGAATCTACAGACAATCAGCTTGAATCATATCGCAAGAAACTTTGCCTCATCTAAGCTGTATGTTCCGACATTGTTTCGGAAAAGCCTGAGAATTTCAATGATGCTGAGAGAAGAGATCTTTCCTGGCTATTTACACCTTTTCTTTCCAAAGGAGAAATGCCTATGTGGGGTGGGTACAACTCTAGAATGGTAAAAGAGAACAAATGGTGTCATTCCTTCGTAATTATGATGAACCCTCTACCAACGTTGGGTTTTGGAAACGTTGAAAATAACATAAAAATTGCAATGGAATGTGGTCAGTCTTTTGGACTTGTTACTTACGACTTGGCTATTACTAAACTGGCAATTCAAATCCAGTCATTAGAGTCACCCCGAATCGACAATATATTAATACACTTTGGAGCCTTCCATTTGTTGCTACCCTTGGCAAAATAATATCTGAGTCTGGATGTTCACACATACTATGTGAAAGTGGAGTTCTTGCTGAAAACTCAGTCAAAGAATTAATTTCTGGCAGACACTGCAACAAATACAAACGTTTATATCCTCTTTTTGCACTGGCTTTACAAATTCAACACATTATATTTTTCTTCAGTCGATCAAATATAGGGTATTCACCTGAATTTCAAGTCTATTTAATTAACATTTATCGAAACAAAGATTTTTTCTGCAAACGAATATCTAGAAGATATTAAAGACTTCCTTACCGATTACAAAATATTCTGCAATGCTACACACAAAGGCGAGCATGGATAAACAGCTCAATTTTGGTTTTTATATATATATATCTGCACATATTATGAAACATTGAAATATCTGCACACTTCAGATCTTAACAGAAGGTTTGGCTTGATTTCGGAGTTGGAAAAAATAGGTGTATAAACGTTTCGCCTTTTTCACAAAAGTTGGGATCCAAAATTTGTAAACCTTTGCCAACATTTTACGCCTTCACTGGATGCGTTAAACAGCTGCTTTATCCCACAAAGGAAACAAAATCGTTCTCTGAATATATTAACAAAGACCCCCAGATATCCAGAAGTTCTATCTTCCCTTGGATCATCGTCTAAGGTATCGAATGAAGTAGCATCTACACTAGAAGAGTTTACATGCGACATTTATGGCCAAAAAGGTGTAAGAATGTTAACACAGTAGGGCTTCAGTTGTTCCTAAAATGGAGTAAGTCCAAGAATATTCCTAAACCCTGTTAAGAAATAAGTTTGATTCGGCACTTTTACCACCATGCAAGTCAGTTCTGATTAATAAAATAGAAAAATGTAACTACATTAGCATTATTTGGAACATGCAACGGATCCAAATACACTCAAATCATTGACCCCAGAAAGATACGAGGTAACTGAAAGAGGATTCAACCGCAAGTGAAAGGCCCTATCTTTCTCAAAATCTGGAAGAATGTGAAGATATGAAAGTGGAGGATCGTGACAACTCAGATGAAGAAGAGGATTTCAGTTTTGAGGAATCTGGAAGGTAATCAGAGGAAGAGTGGATGTAGACAGCAGATACCCAAAGAAAGCCGGATGTAGATATAGACATTGGATAGTAGCACGTCTAAGTGGATGTAGACAACACGTACGGATCGCCGCAGAAGAAAGATATTTACGGATTAACGCAGACGCTTTCTTAGTTATTCTGCTTTGTTCTCATGTATGATGAAAGAAATTGTAGTCATGCCATTATACGTATCTCACTCTAAAAATCATTTATGTTTGTAACGGCTTAAAGAGGAACAATAAGTTCTAGAATTTTTTGTCTTCTTCGAAAATATTTCTTCATTTTGGTGAATACGATTTCTTTGGAATTCTATATTTTTCAAGTCTGTTTTGTTTTTCATGGCTTAATAAAATATCGTGCAAGTCTTTATCATTCCATTAATAATATATATATTATTGTTTTGTTAATTTATATTCATTAATATTGTTTTCATTGTTCATATATACAACAATTTTTAACCACATTTACCACTTTAAAGAGAAATCTTATCGTTAAAATTTTCGTAACTTGAAAAAATATAGTAAATATTCGTCATGTATTAATTGAGCCTTTATCATAAGCTATCTAACTTGGAATACAACAATTGTGTGTTATCTTTTGTTTTTAATGGAGGAAATATTACATTATTGTGCACATTTCTCCTTTGAAAGAGTTATGCCATTATAATGCATTACGTGTTGTTGTCTTGATAAATAAAGAAAAAGAAATTACGTAAGATATTAATTTTATGGAATCACCACAAGAAGACAATGAAATACCAATAAATAATAAATAAATAATACCAAGTGGCCATAGCTCAGTTCGTAGAGCGTTGGCTTAGTTGAAAAAACGTTAATAAGGCAATAGTATTTTGATAACAATAATTCAGTTGCATAGAACCGTCCAAAACAAGAAAGCTCTGAGTCACCATATGTTTCCTTCAAACCACAGACATGTGGAAGGAATCCCTGTGGTTTCGACCCAAACGTTGCCACTTCTTTCTTTACTATTCTTTCCTTCCTTTCCCTTTTTCTTCTTCCTTCCTTCTTCTCTTTGGAAAAATATATGACCAACCACCTTTCGCTTCAGCCATCTGCTTCAAGAAAGTGGCAACGCCAGAGAAAATTTATTGTCGGAATCTTTCTGATGTTGTTGTCAATGTTTGGTTAACGTCAACTGATAGGGGGTCCGTCTAGTGGCCTGCTCTAAGACAGTATGTAACAAGGAACTAAACGAATATGTAAAAAATGTACCACTGTGACTTTTCGTTAATACTGGATATGCATGAAAGGAAAGCACTATTTTCTCATTCGCTTTCTAACAACGTATAGTATCTACTGTGTGCCAATCTTGTCAAACTACATTGACTTAAAATATTAACACTGACATATTCTTCATACAACTCAGAGTCGACGCTTGCTAGTGAGTTAATCCGTAGTCTTTCTCCTTAGATTTGCAGGAAATAACTTTCACAGTAAACCTTGCTTTGTTTTTTCATGTTCTTTATTTCGTACATTTTGTCCCTTTAAAAAAAATGTTGTCTTAACGCTCAATACAAGTAGGTTTTCCCGCTATTTCCGTTTTACGATAATTATTCAAATTTCAGTACTGGCAAACATAAATATTTTTTTGTGGATCAAAGTTCATGTCGTCCTTCAATAATGAGTACAATTAGTTTTAATAATAAACTTAACAGTAAACTCAGGATTGTGTGCAAACAATTTTGGGACAGAATAATGTCCCAAAAGTGTCTGCACTCAACCTTGCAGTTACTACCAGCATTTAATTAAAACTAATTGTATTCATTATCGAAGGACGAAACGAACTTTAGTACATGCATGTTTATTTTCTCCTATATTGAAATTTTAATAATTAACGTAAATGAAAAAGCCGGGATCCTTGGAGTGAGCCATAAAATAATTTGGCCCCCAACATTTTTGTCTTGTCCTGTGTTTTCATGAATGGTACATAGAAAGGCACCAAAGAGGACAAGAAGTGTTCATGTACCTAATCACGTAAATGTTGGAAGTTCTAATGCGAAGTTTTAAACTTGTCTTACGGCCCCCTAAAATCTTGTCTTACGAATCACTTTTTGGTTTCGGAGGTCGGTCCACACACAAAACCCAGTTGAGTTTCCTCATGTACATTATGACGTAAAATTTGGGCCTCTTTTTTTCAAAAAATAATAGTTGTCTTAAACTAATTTGGCCTACAAAATTTTTGTCTTACGAGGTGTTTTTTATAATTGGTACACGGAAACGAACAAAGGGGTACAAGGATTTTTCATGTGCCTTATGACGTACATTTTAGCCTTTTCACGAAATTTCAAATTTGTCTTACGGTCCTAAGGCCCCCTAAAATCTTGTGTTATGAATCACTTTTGGTTTCGGAGGTCGGTCCACATAAAACCCAGTTGAGTTTTTTATTAATCTTATGACGTAAATTTTGACTGTTTTTCAAAATTTCGGGGGGCTATACTGGACAAATGCTCCCGGTCTGAAGTGTAAGATAAAGTTATTTTCACGTCAGCTGTTGGCCCCCAACAGATGGAGGAGTCAAAAATGTTATACCTTATGTCAGTTCTTTCTAATTTTTGCTTGTGTCAGTTCCCTGTCTAATTAAAAAATACGGTTATGGAGCAACTAGTGAGCTATGTTTAGTAATATGTAGTTCGGGCTGTGTAACGAATGTTTTCAAAGCGAATGCAGAATCTTCAAAACAACTCGAAGAAATCTGAAATAACTCACACGTAGTCTCTACTACCAAATACATACTTTTTGTGACTAGGAAATGGTAGTTCGAAAACAAAAGGATCAGGGCACCCTAGTGACCATACGAGCCGAACTCTTTCGGGACACTCTTGAATTTTAGAGGTCTCGAATTTAAGAGAACAAGGTGATATAATCTAGTGTGATAAGAGTTATTTTAAGTAAATTCTACAACAATTAATTTGGTGTTCAACTAAAATGTGTGGGTAATGGGCGATTTATTGAAATTTACAAATTTTTTAGAAACAATTTTTAAAAGTAGCGCTTATAGTCTTATGCCAGTTATAGACATTGACCTTGTCTGAAAAAAAAAATGATTAGTTATATAATCACTTTATTTTCAGTGATTAAGTTCTTAATGATTTTGAAGTTCTAACATTGGTGCTGTTGCTTTTATTTTCTAAGCCAATATAAGTTTTAATAAAACGCAACTTTTAAGGTAAATTTGTTGCCTGAATAAAATTTTTCTTTGGTTGAGTCAAGGTATTAGATCCTTGTAAGACCTATTCCGAATTTTGACTGAGAAAAGAATGGTCACTGCAGCTATACGTAATCTATATAAACAAACTTATTTTTGTATCCAACAAATGTGTGACAAGTCACCTCTATCATACTGAGTTCTTATTTATCCACCCCCTATGGTCTAGTGTTGACGATAACAGACTTCTTAACGGCATTGGTGGATGCAAGAAGTTTGAATCCTGTTGCCGGTATCCCTGACCGAGCTTTTTCATGACATCCTCAGTTTCACCACACAACTACTGATATAGTACTTATTGTAAGTTTCTAGTTGCTTCCTTACCTACAGTGGGGCCCTTCTCGGAGATTCAAAAATCCTCCCTAGAGATTTTGTTGCATGTGCCTATGCGTTTCAGCAATTTTCATACAGATCACATGAAAAGAAGAAAAAATCTTATCCTGCCTATGACTGCTTTCCACATATGAACAGCGTATTTCCAAAGAGTCTTGTCTCCAAAAATAAAGGATCCAGAAATAATGCTTGTTAGATTCTTATCATTCGAGATATAAACTGGATCTGTGAACTCTGTTAGCACTCCATTTCTCTTTCGTGTAGTTGCTAGAGATTTTACCTTGTCTGATGTATGGATAATATCTGGGAAATATTCTGCGGCAATTGCTTGCGTACTGTTCTAGTTCAAAAACTTAGTACCCAACAAGTAATTCTAAAACCCAAGTAGTTTGTAGGTTCTGAGATTTGCAAATATTTGTTAGTCTGCTTTTCCTTGTACTTTTTGGTACATAAATTTGGATTTCTTAGTATGACATCTGTTAGTCAGTCTTTTCATTAGAGACTAATACCAATGACCACCTATGTACAATATATATATATATATATATATATATATATATATATATA
>JAGDQP010009362.1:15544-45999 GCA_022664845.1 Lepisma saccharinum | reverse complement strand
TAATAATAATAATAATAATAATAATAATAATAGAGATATTTTCTTTGTCGTCTTTAGTATGTATTTGGTTCTTTCTTCTCTTTTTCAATACAATGTATGAATATTATATTCGTTTTAAAGACCTAAGACTTAACACGATGACCTGCGTTAGCTATAAGCTCTTTTTCTTTTCTTCAGACAATGTCATACAGTAAGGATTTCTTACCCTCGTGTTAGTAATTAATATTTAAGGGCAATTCGCTCTCTGCATTTGGTATATAGTACACCTTTCTGTTAGGGTATAGGGGTGTTGATACTGTACCATGCCCAGCATATACGTTTAAAAGAGTAAACATAATACTTTTTTCTGAAGTGCTCTGAATACATATTTCCTGATGAAGGTTAACTTACGTAAAGGTAACATAAACTTAGAATATCAATGTATGTAGAATCGTAAAAAGTAGAACCTCAGCATATTCCATATGATTGTTCCATTATAAGATATTACTCATAAAAGATTGCTATCCAAAGTAAAAGAAAATAACACATCGTAAAAATATAAGAAGTAGCTCCTTTTGTTGAAGAAAATTCAACATAGAACCTGAAAATGTACATTACGTACATTCACAAACTCGTATCACAATTTTAAAGTAAGAGGAAGTGTGGCAGCCATTCATACACCTTGACAGAGGCGTTGCTATGTAAATAAAAAGGTAAACCAATCAGAATGCCCGTTAAATCTCGTAAAGGTAAAAACCAGGAAAATTGTAAGCCTATCAGAAAAGAAATTGTCAAATTAATATAAAACTTTGGAAATGTTAACCTAGTTTTCTTAATAGAAAGATACTATTCTGCTCCTACAAATATGTGGGGGTAAATATGATTTGAAGGTTTTGAACATCATCTTTTGTACACTTGTTGGTATTCATTTCTAAGAGAGGTCTAGTTTTTTTAAAACATTTAACGTTTTACTGCTCATTTGTCCCCGGAATATTATATCCAGTTGAATTGTCTGATCATTTTGCTAGGTGCACACCTGTTCTGGTAGCACAAGTTTTAAAATTTGGTTTTTTCACTCTTTTGCCTTTGGTTTGGAATTGGTTTCATTGTAATGTTTCAGTTTGTGTGGTTAAACAGTAACATAATCCACAGAAATGTCTGATAGTATATGCTCTATTTGTAATTTGTAGTTTCTGAGAATTAATCTAACATGAATGTTAGTAGGATTCCTTTATCCCCTTTCTGGGTATTTCTAAGTAATTTAGTTGCGAATCTGACAAGAAATGGCTCATTTGGAGAGCCTATAGGTGCAGAACATCGTAGTCACCTATGTCATTGAGTGGGTTTGTTTATTCGTAGTAATTAATGCTATTTATGTCAATTTTTTATCCTCGACAGGATTTGACTCAATGTTCCCAGAACTTTTGTTGGGTCGGTTGCGCTTTTTATTCTTAATGAATACTCAAAGGGTTAAGTTTCTCTACAATAAAGTGCACACCTAGTGAATGGAATTCTTGAATTTTTAATTTTAAGTGGCATTTTGTTAATATTGGACTAACTTCGGAAGCAACAGAGGAGTAAGTTTCAAAAATTATATATAAAATACTTGAAAATTATTTCACCACCAAATGAATACAAATTCTCTCCGGGTGAAAGTATCTGAACTCAACACTGCTTACCCATCATTACTCCAAGGATTAGTGCTTGCCGAGGAACGTCATTCATTGTATATTCTGAAAGTTTATGCTACAGGTGCATATCTGGGCCATATACAATAGTTAATTAAATTCATTTTACATTCATTAATAAATCTATTGACAAGAGATGAAACAAAAAAAAAAAAATAACAGCCTGTTAACAGAGTGCTGAACTAAATTCTGTCCCGGTCTTTGAGTATGGAAAAATATTGGTAACAAGGATTGAGGCTAAACAAAGGTAACAACGTGTGTCTTTTATTTACTTTAGTGACACATTAGTGTGAAATGCTTGAAAATATATGCATCAGTTGAGGCTCATGGGAAGATGAAATGAGAATATGCGATTTTTTTAAAAGTTTTTTTTTCTGTTTTTCTTAAACACGCTTTGTTAAGGAAAGATATTACTAAATAGACTAAAAAGTAAAAAAAATAATAATTTTATGAATTAGAAAATAAAGGCGTGGTTGCTCTTGTTTACCTTATCATAAAATTATAATATCTAAGAGCACCCACGCTTTTGTTTTCCAATTCATAAATTTATTATTTTTTACTTTTTAGTCAATTTCTCTTTGCTTAAAAAAGTGTTTCTTAAAATCCTTTTTTAAATTTATTTTCTTTAAAAAATCACTTTTAAATTTATTTTATTTATTATTCTTTTCGGGTTGTTTCGGTGTTCATACTTTTTCTCCAGCTAGTATTTTGTGGGCCAAATCCTAAAGTGTTCTGCAACCACTCAAACCCAGCAGCGGTGCAGGCTAGTATTTATTTAAGAATAAAGAAGTAGGGGCCTATGTAATATCAAAATTTTAAAATATATAAATATATAGAAATATATTAAAGTAACAATGGAATGTTGTATTACCACTCGACTTACGTAGTTGTGCAAAATTTCATCATTGTATGACGTCGGAAAATAAGTTAAATTAATGTTGCAAGATTTGTACCAGGGATGAAACAAGATTACAGAATAAGTTACTAAAAAGCATATAAAAATGAGTTCACATCCGTAACAGTTAACCATGACAGTTAACAGATAGGAACGTTTGGGTCCAAAAGTGGAAATAATCCACAAGTTATAGCAGTTGTAAGAATATTAAATATATGGCAGTAAATGTGAGAGTTAGATTTTAAAATGAGTTTTACGAGAAATACCTCTCCTTCTTTCCTTGTGCTCTTCGGATCTCAGTATAACGATAAGTTGCACAGCATATCCACATTTTCTTCTAAATATTAACAACAATAACACAAAATGCCAACGGCGTAGCATAATAACTGGCAATCCCGTTAATTGCCATACAAGTTTTACTTTGAATTGGCGGCCTGCTTGCAGTGCCAGTCGTGACTCTAATGGAGTGTGTTCTTACTCAATGGAGACTTGTGGATAAGAGGAAAATACATTCAATAAAAATCCAATGTAATTTTTGGAAACTTACTGGTTACATAGCGAGCAATACATGGCTATGACACGATAAACATCCAACTATCCGCATATTAATGGTGAAACATACCACCGGTAATTTACATGAAATACATGTAACATAAAAGGACACAAAGTCCGTTCCATTCGACACCCTTCATATATGTTCTTCAAAATTAAGTTTTTGTTACATACAGTTGTATGTGAAAATCCAATTACCATTGCAAGAAAGTTAACGTAGAAAGAGCATTGCATTAACATAAATCAATAATTTTACCACCGAACGATGTTAAAATTGTCTTAGTATTATTCAGTTCCCGTACTCTATAAAGTCGGAACTTGTACTGTACATTAGTGCATAATACACGAGTGCCTAACAATTTCTTTTAGTTACAAGTTTTAGAAGAACAGTCAATTAAATGTAAATGTAAATTCTGTCATGTAGATAAAATATAAAACAATAAACGGAGTGAGTCAAAGTTGCAAATTACTTACACTTTTTTAAAATGAAAATGTCAGTCCAGTAGAAGACTATTTATAGGATCTATTTATTTTTGAAAGATATTGATGTATTCTCTCACTTTTAGCTTGTAATTACGAAATACAGGCCTCCTTTGTGGGCTAGTTGGTATTACACTTGCCTTCAACGCGGGCGGTCTTCGGTTCGATTCCCGTTGGGGCTAAAAAATTTGTTTTTCCAGCATCATGGAGACAATTGGGAAGTTACTCGTATAAGGACGTAGCAGTCTTGGGTCACGCAAGACAAATATACGGATACGTAGAGGTGTTACGCTCAGTCCTTAACTGTATATATTGAAAATAATGCAGTTGTGTTCACAGGCCAGTGTTTTTAAGGAACTGTCGTCCCGTTCAGATAAGTGTAAGTACAAATATACTGTCTCAAATATGTTGGATGTGGAAGATCTTAAAAAAGACTTCACTAAAGTTTCAAATCAGTCAAAAATATTACCAGGAGAGCAAAATAACGGTGACGGGTAGTCAAGCATAATCAGAGTAATAATTCCCTTCAACTAAAGGAAAAATAAAGAACTATTTCTCTTTGAAGAGCACCATCCAAAATTATGTATTATTAGAATAAATTGTAATGTAGCATCTACATTACATTAGAAACATAAAACCTACACTAACAGAAATAACATCCATTAGTTTGTTGATGATCAATTTTGTCAAAATTTCAAATTTCGTATATAATTTACAAACATGAAAAGGATATATTTTGCTTCAAATATATATTTTTAGAAGTTTTTGCAAATACTGTTTGATTTGTCGTTAAACAAGAACATTTGTTTAACAGTACATATATTTGTAAAGTACACTATAAACCAAATTAAAAGTCTGAACGTACTGCCTAAAGATTTCGTTTATACGATGGCTATCGATGTGGTGCTGAGTTCACAGTATTCGCCTCACGCTCCCCAAAACCATCGGGAATTGCCAAGTTGGCTGTTGAATTGTGGTTCACTGCTTACGAGAGACCACTTCGGGTAGGTAGAATTGTATTCCATTACCAAAGTTAAACTTTTCGTGGTTGTGCTTTTTCCTCCAATACAAAAGGTTAAGTTGATCTTTAAATCTTACTTCAAGAGAAGGAACTTTTATTTAAATCTCTATTACTTCAATCTGGATTTCTCAACACAGAATTTCTTTCGAAACACTTCTTTAAAAAAAGGATTCTAAACACACTTTTAAAAACATTTTTGTATAACTTTAAAAGTATTATATCAAATATAATAACATGTTCCGCTATATGACCTAATTTAGTAATTCCAATTCACCGCAAAACATACAGATTATTTCCTTAATGGCGATAACTTCTCTTCTTTAAGCCACAGGTGCCCTTTCCCGACGCGTGGTACTTAAATGACCTGAAATGTACACTTCAACAATAAATATAATTACAAAAAAGACGACACATCTTAAATATTTCAATCTCAATATATTGAAACAATTCGAACCGTTATTATACGCGTATAAAATAGAAACAAGAAAAGTCAAATATTTCAAGTAAGATGATGACTGTAACGAAATAACGAACAATAACATTGAAAAGACCATCGGATTATTAGCTACATGATTCTTAGAGGTTCACGAGATAAATTCATCTGGTCATGTATTAACGTAAACGTCAGCCTTTACTTCATCACTCTCAAAGTATTTCCCTCTCTGGTAATTTCCTTTCAGTTAGTAAGAGATGTACTAGCTGGAAGGTGCTAGATCTAGCCTGTACGGTAGGTGACTAGTGATTAGTTACGCAGTATCACCTGCAGCACAAACCATACGGATGCAAACATTGTTATGAAGGAGACGGGTGTAATGAGGTAATATGCCTTACATCTTTTTCTTCATGACGTCAGTTAGTTTATTGGACAGTGCAGTATAATATGGTTGTGTTCCATGTAGCTCATGTTTGCGAAGCATAACTATTATGAAACTACTTAATTAGGTACTAGGATGGATCGAAAATATATACGAGTATATTTTTTTAAATTTCAATAACGCCTGGTGCGGAAAAGATGTCAGTCGTGACAGTGACTTCACACAAAATATATGATTTTTTTTTAGACATCTCCTTCGGTTGCCGCATCGGTCTTAAATAGCTATGCTTACTTTATAGGAGACTGCGTGCCTAAATCGCGAAAGATATAGGAAATGAAAGTAAGTTTCGTCCTGAGTAATATGATATAATTTATTTTCTCGTAAAACTTTGGTAAACTTTATTTTTGTATGAGCCAGTCTAGTAACTTTGGACTTTGGCCCGTCACGATTCGCCTTTAGCTGTTAAAATCCACACCCATGTCCCTTCCGGGACTCGAACCATCTTGCTGAATCCCGGTTCTGTTGTAGGTATCCGCTGCCGTACCCGCTAGAAGCCGAGTTTGATTATGTATTTTTCTTGGCGGTCCTAGATTGTATTCTGACTCAATAGTACTAAAAGATTCCTCTATTTTCGTCGTATAATCGTCTAAGGAAGACTTATAAGTTGATCTGGAACAGTTCGCTGATAGGCCAGCAGCTTGTTTGTCGTCCTTATCGTTAGTTTCTGAATTTTTTATTCTATTTATGGTCTTTTTAATGCATTTTTGGGTCCTCTAAACGTTCTTGTTGTGGTAATGTCAATATTGCCCACTTCCATGCTTTGAAATGCTCTCTGGTCTTTTAAGAATTATACTTAACGCGCAGAACTTTTCTTTTAACATCGCAGGGGGAAACTGCTGAATGTTTACTGTACATTTTCATGCAGCAACGTCAAATAGTGTTTACAGCATATCACACAAATAACTTTCGAGTCTTTTTAAATCATTCACGTTTAAGTTGTTTTTCTTGAATACAGTATTTCTCGTAATGCGTGCAAGATTCTAATAGTCAGGTGGAACTCGATATGAAGCCAACTCCTGATGATGAGTTCTGGGTTGACCCGTCCTCCTTTTAACGCGAAATATGCAAGGAGCTGAATATGATAGTGAACATCTGAATCTCCAAATAACTAAACGAACACTAGCTCAAGAGTCTGACACACTTCTGTAAACGTTCTGTCCATAAATCAATCACTGAAATGCGCTGAAAGTAATAGATTTAAGCTGGTTGCGCAGGTTGCCTATCTATGCGGCTACCGAAGGAGTTGTCCAAAAAATATGCCTTTTTTTGCGTAAAGTCACTGTAATGACTGGAAACTTTGTCGCTGTAATGACTGGAAACTTTGTCACACTAGGCGTTATCGAAATTCGAGAAAAAATATGTTTTTTACCCTCCGTATTAGGTAGTTACATTTCTTTCTTTGAATACTAAAGAAAATCACTTTCACAAATTGTGGAAATCACACCCCAGTATCTTCATGTATTCACGGGTATAATTGATATGTTATGAAAATAGCTTTGAATTGTTTTCGATTATAGGGTCGGGCACGGAAGGGGACTTTAGATACTGGCTAGATCTGTACACAGGTAACGTTTGACAAAACAACGTGAGTCGCAAAGTGAACACGGAAAATTATTGTAGTGTTACTACGTTCATCTGTTGTTCGTGTGCGGTGTTATTTAGTAGTGTTTTGACTGAATAGGAAACGAAAATAGCACAAGATAGTAAGGATGGGCTCGTTAAAGATAGACATACTATCAATGTGAAAGTTGCACACTATTTTGTTGGAACTTACATGGATTCATTGTCAAGTCGTGCACGTACGTGTCATCTGATTGGGTGCAATCTATCGGATACAGAGATTGTTTGTTTACTATCACACAAAATAGGGGGACTCGGAACAAGAAAATCGCCGTTACTCTGGGCGCACAAGAAATCATTTCGTAGGTACTTAATAACGTATCTCATATCCGTTATTGCAGATGCCACGAACATACAAAAAAGTGTGGAGAGGGAAACTCAAAATATAAAACGTGGACTGAAGAAACTATTTGGAAGAAACTATCTCTTTAAGTAACAAATAACGGAAATGTATTAAGATTATTCCAAATATATGCCATACGAAAATCAAGTTTACATCTCTGAAACATGTCAAAATCCGTGAATTCTCCTGAAGATTGAATACATTTACCTCTTGTGTTAACCAGTAAAGATTATTACAATGAACTGTGTCACAAGCAGACTGTGACAAAAGTAACATGTAGACCTAATGTAACTACTGCAAAGAAACGTGACGCTAAAACGAGTAAAAGAAAACAAATGTGAGTTCTCACTAACACCACATCCTGTCCGATAGCGAAAATTTGTATCGGTTTTACAAAAAGTCCTTTTATGAATCACAGAATCGAGAGCAATTTGACAGGATGAGGAAACCTCACATTACGTATTTTAAGCACTCTGTTATAAACAGTTTTAAACGTTATACGTGTACCATATTTTGGAAATTTTGATGATATTGTAAAGAACAAGTTTAAAATTAAAGTATTTCCACATATTTTCATGTCAACTTTTCATATCAAGATAGAGGAACTACTGTCTACAGTTCCCCGTCATTGTACAGTCACTCCAAGTGACATAGCAAGAAGCCCAAGAACATTTCATTGAAAGTGAGAATGATTTAATATGAAAAAAGTAAACTAGAGAAGATTAGTAAGTAGATAAGTAACTGACGTAGATCACATTCATAGATATGTGATATTAGCAGTATTTAAGCAACTGCCGAACGGACCTTACCTCTGAGTTGTTTTGCTATTAGTATATATTTTATTTATTTACAATCATTGAATAATATAGATTAAAACAGTCGTGGCTTGAGCAAATAAAAGCCTTCCGTGCACCGCTACTTCTATACAATTTGCCGTGCTGTAATTTGTCTGTTTTGACGCTTCCGTGTTTTACAGTAACAACGAAGCTTTAATTGCTAATTGCCCTTTGAGGAGAGGAAACGAGTAAAATGGTAAATAGGCTGGAATTAATCAATAACGTTTCCAAGTAATAGCCGGACACAAGTCTCGGTATAAGGGTACTAATTAGGTTGCCATATATTAATACATATGTTTCCCCAAATACACAGAAATGTAACGATTAATATTGCTGGTTGGTTCCTTCACTGCTTCCTAAGATTAAAAGTGTGAACCTGACAACTTTACAAGAATCAGTTTAGTAAAACTGTTGAGTTAGAGTACTTAAAACTAATAAGCAAAATATATTCTTACTGTTGCTTTATGTTTTCACGACAAATTAATTGAATAAAATTTTCCCGAGATTTTCGAAGTATTAAATTATTTATTATTACCAACGTCTAAGGAATTGTCTGTCATCTCTGTTCATTTCCAGGGGTCTGTGTGATTGGTTGGTCAATGCTTCTTTATTTGAAGAGAGTTTGTATACCCGAACTACCAAAATAACACTGGCTTTCTTGTACCTTAACCCTTCGTACACCAAGGCAGAGTTAAAAAAATGTCCACACATTTTTAAATCATGATTTTTATGGATGTCTTTTAGTACTGAGTCAGAACTCAGGCTTTGTGTAAATTTTCTTTTCTTCCGTTCAATATTTTATTTATTTAAAAACTAACGCATTTGTTTTAAAAAATGTTTCGTAGTGGACATAAAGTATCCCTCCCTTGGTGTAGCTTGTCACTATAATGTCCATAAAGATATTTCCATACTGGTTGCTTATAGATGGCGTTGTTTGTCAATAAAATACGTTCGTATTATAGAAACGCAGTAAGAATAGTCATTTTTAGTGGAAAGAGTGAGTGAATTAGAAATCACGTGTTTTTGCTCTGTGTTACAAGCAAATATGATATATTATTTATTTGAAAGTGATACTGAGCGCCTAACTAGCAAATAGCTCAGTGTGAGAATAACAAAACAAATGGTTACATACTTAATACTGGCTCAAACCAACAAATACTGTGAAATACCTCGGAGTTACACTAGATCATAGACCCACTTTTTGACCACACATCCTAGGCAAAATGAAAAGCAGGCCTACATACTTTCGCAACACTCAAAATGATCTTTTTATCTACATTTTCTCTAAAACTTAAAACAGGACTCTACTTATCTAAATGGTCACTTATGGTCATGAACTATATAACATCAACATTAACATTGAACACATACAAAAGTTTGAGCGTTATTGGCTTAGAGTCTTGCAGAGAATGTGGGTCGCGGTGGTGCAATTGGTAGAGCTCTCACCTCTGGTGCTAGGGGTCGTAGGATCGATCCCTGCTCATGCCATGTGGGCAATGTAGAGAACAAACACCGTGTGCGTGGGTTTTCTCGGGGTTCTCCCGTTTTCTCCCACTTTCATCATTCCACCAATTCATCCAATCATCATCCATCCGGCCTGCGCCAAAGTTGCCTGAAGGCCTTAAAACTAAAATTCAAATTCAAATTTGCAGAGGATGTGGAAAGCTGAAAAACATGAACTTTACCGAAACATTCACATACGATACATTCCTGAAAAAAAAATGAAATACATACAATCGGCAAAAGATAAAAAAATCGAACAAATTCTACCTGAACAACTAGTCATAAATTTATCAGACATACCTAGAACTCCTTAACTTAAACACAATTTACCACTCAGCGCTTACGACAAATCAAAAGCATTTCTTTACGGTGAACGGCGACGGGTTGAAACATAAACAAACCTTTACATAAAGCACCAAGTTCATCAGGACTTGATATTCTATAATCAACACTAATTAGCCCATAATATTTGATTCTCCACTTAACCAAAACAGAATACTAAATCACTCCCTAAGTGCCCGCCTGACGCGGGCGGGTGGCAATTTTGTTCCAGTCTACAGTAGTTTTATAAACTCTTTATCTTGATTGACCAATGAATGCGCATGAGACGGTACTCCAAATGGGAATCTCCGTAGTACCGAAATGCCGCCGTAAACAAGTTGGAGAAGAATGTTAACAGCACTTTCGCATATGCCCACCGCTAACCGGGAGCTTCACCCCTCCCCCCGCGTGTGACGCCGCCCCCTCCACCGCGTGATCTTGGATCCAAAATGGCCGCCGAACACATTGTTGTATAGAATACATAGTCTAAACCGCTGGGGCTATTCAAATCAAATTTGGTATAAAGGTATACAACATCACCTTTTGATTACGAAAATGTTGCCTAATGAGTTCAAAGACGCCATCTTTGATCCAAAATGGCGGAAGCAAGAAATCTATTTTCCATATCGTTTGAGCTAGAGATACGAAATTTGGCATAAAGGTGTATTGTCGCTAGTAGTTCAAAAAAATATTACGAAATGTTGAAGAAGTCGCCATCTTGGATCCAAAATGGCCGTCGAACACATTGTTGTATAGAATACACAGCCTAAACGGCTGCTGCTAGAAATATGAAATTTGGTAACACGGTACATTATCACTTGTATGTTACTAAAATATTACATGATGTGTCCAAAGACGCCATCTTGGATCCAAAATGGCGGACCTAAAATCGATTTTCCACACCGTTTGAGCTAGAGATACGAAATTTGGCATAAATGTGCATTGTGACGAGTAGTTTAGGGAAATACTACAACATTTGGGAAAAGTCGCCATCTTGGATCCAAAATGACCGCCCAAAATCCCATTTTGCACACCGTTTGAGCTGGATAAATGAAATTTTACTTGAATATGTACCATCACAAGTAGGTCACGACAATATAAAAAGACTTTCAATAAGTCGTCAACTTTGATCCAAAATGGCCGCCCCCAAAACCCAATTTGCAAATCATTGAAGGTAGAGAAACGACATTTTCTTTGAAGGTGTGTGATCAAGAGTAGGTTACACTAAATGGGGCAAACCTCCCCTTTGGGGGCGCAGCTCCCCGCAGATAGATAGATATAGATATAGATATATACACGTCTTGTGGGGTATCGTTGAACAGCTCTTGATGAGTAATCTACAAATCAATAAATAGTTTCTCGATAGCTCTCATATAAGGCGAGATTTGAATTTTAGAAAATAAAAAAAAAACTTCGAGATCTACCTCAGCCTGCAGGCCTACCGAAAGGGATTTTTTTTATTTCGTAAGCCATTGTCCTACCAGTTCTTCCATGATATCTAGCCATAATAGGGATTTACAATCAGTAAACTGTACTTTTAGAACTTCAAATACTCGAGTAGAAAAAAATCGAGCGGTTCCTACATTGGGGTTAGATTCTCTCCAAAATTAATTTAAATTTTCAAAATTTTAATTTTGCAAATAATTTGCAAAATGATCTTACTCATCCAATTAATTTTCACACAAAAAAAATCAATAGTCGTTTGGCAAATAAAGGTTTGCTTGCCTATCCAAGTCAAAAACTTAATGGTATAAAATTATATTTCAAAGATAAGACTAGCAAAGATACAGTAGGTTCATTAATGCCTTAAAAATAAAGATTTTGACCCAAAAGCAAAATTCAGTATTTTCGATGAAAAGCAAAAAGCCACTTCTCAAACAACTTTTACGTCTGTGATCATTAGAATTCCTACCACTATACAAATGTATGAGGTAAAGCAATATCTACTAGGTGAAAACTATCCAGTCACAAAAATGTCACCAGAATACAAAATGATAATGGTTCTCTTCCGCTTGTGGGAGAATTTAAGAATGACCCAAACCTTGTTAGTAAACTAATTACAAATGGTATAACCATTGGATACATCAGGTAGAAGAATCTAAAACTGCAGTTAGACCGTTGCCGTACAAAAGATGCTTGCAATATCATATTGGTAAACCATGTAGTTAAATACAAACATGCTTCAAAAGCGGTAATTTTCATGCAAGTGTTACGTGCCAGGTCCAAATTAATAAAAACTTCTGTGCAACTTGCGAAAAAGAAGGACATAGAACTGGTTCTTCCACTTGTCCACAAAGACCTAAGCAAGGTAGCCCTATTTCTCCAGAGAAAGTTTTCATATTAGCTAACAACAAACCACCAACAAAATTTTCAGATCCTTTCAAACCAAAGAAAACCAGTACTGATGATATAGATCAATCAGTTAAGTTCAATAGCCCTAATTCTACAATAGAACAAACATTAATATAACAATAAACGAACAAACTAATATCATTCTGAAATGGGTGTCCATTGTCTTGGCCATGGCACTCACTCGCAATACCTTCCCTAGGCTAAGCAATGCAATAAAGACATTTTTTAAAGAACTATTGGAATGTAGGCTGAACATCTTGAAGTCTACTGATGGTCATATTTTCGTTGAGAATGATAAATTTATTTAAAAAACATAACAAATAACAATAAATTGCATACAAATCAGGACGAAAACATAGTAGATAAAGGTGATGGATGAGTCCTAAATATCAGCAATTAGCCACCACTGTTCCCATGAAATCCCTTAAACTGCTATACATTCGTACTAATGACATACATAAAAAACTTCAAGATACACTCCAACTTGCTAGAGATGAAGGGGTCTATGTAATTATATTAAATGAAACAAAACTAAAATATTCTATATACTTAAAGGCTTTTGAATATAAAGTATATCGAAAGGATAGAAAATAAGCTTCAGAGGGCACGGCCATTTTGGTGGATGACTATAAACTCTCAAGATATTGATTTGCCTGAGGATTGCGGGATACTAATTCTTCTTCATTATTCATCTCAATAGCAACTAAAACCTTAGCAACCCTACTCATTGCAACTTTGTACTCTCACCCAAAGAAGATATATAAAACTCAGTTTCCCACCTTTTAAACACCTAGAAAAATTAAGAAATTAATTAGATTTGCATTCAGGCTTTGAAACAATAACATTGAAACTCTGTACAGAACATCAGGTCTGACACCACTTAACGATATTTTAGAAGAACAGAAAAAGGAATATTTCTCTAAAGCACAATATAACAAAATTCTAACTCATCACATATACATAAACAAGTTTAGCTTTTCAATATTTAATCCTATCACATGTCAAGGATTTCTCCATTCTATAAATACATAACCTACAAAAATCAAAAACAGTAAAAGAACATATACAATTTGGGACGAAACAGACTTGAGTGCCTCCCTGGAGATGCGTGATGGGCGGCTAAAATACACAGCAATGAATTTTCGTGATTAACTCTTATTCCAAAATATACCTCCAATACGTACCTATCTACCTTCTTACCCTTTGTTACTATGTACACCAATGACAAAAACAGACAATTTTACCTAGGACGAAAGTAGCTAGGAATATAAGTCCATCCCTCGTTTACTGTTAAGCTATGGGAAAAAATTACATTATTCGCTCATTTATTCTCATCGTCACATACCAAAAGTTGAGTCTGACGACACTGATATCTCCAGTGAATGACCTGTCTCAGTATCTAAATCCTTACTTGAAATGTTAATTGTTTATAGAGGGATTGGAAACATTGACAACTTTTTCCTCTGCAGCCCCCGGAGTGCTTCTTTGACCTGCCACTGTATCTAGTAAACACGTTTCCCAAATTTGGTTCAAAACAATGCGGATATATTAAAAAATAAATGTCAAATATGTTTGCACCACCGAAAGCTTTGGTGATTTTGAATACATTTAGGACTTGTCCCAGTACTAAGGAACACGTATGAAAAAAAAATTATAGAAATTAAGGTAAGCATGTAGATTTGTATAAGTAACATACATGTAAAATGCAAATTTTACCAGAAGCCTTAAAGCAAAACATAAATAAATAAATACATTTTAAATGTTGTTAACGCTTAAGAGAAGGTGGTTTCTTGGATAGTTTTGAACAAGTTAATTATTTTTCTAGTGTGCTGATGAGTATTTGTAGCAAATTTGGTTTCGGCATATCAGATAAAGGAAAAAAGAAATATCGTTATAACAAGGCAGTAACACTATACTCTAAGTCACCTTACGATGATAACAAACCGGAAGTCGTCATCAGATTGAGAACAGGCTTGCCAGTGTTTCCTGCTATGTTGTTCCGTCAGGTTGGAAGCGTGCAATACTGCAATGTCCAATGACTAAATAATTAAAATACTTCTTCCTTTCACACTAGCTTCTTAATAAAGCACCGTAGGAAATTACAATTTGGCGGATTATTTAATTCATGTAGACAGCAATTAACTTTATGTGAGCGTCTCCAAGGTCATGGGTTAAAATTCCACCTATGACATGGTTGCTTGTGGATTTTAACAAGCATTGTTGCACTCGTATAATCGTGACGGATCGAAGTCTATAGTTCCTAAAATGACCCATACAAAATAATGTTTACTAAAGTTCTAAATAAACTACGAGATAACTGACTGTACTTACTATTATTAACACTGGAGAAACAGTTTTACTTGCTTCACACTTTTAAATTAATTAATTATGAAGCTTATGACTTCCTTAAAAATTTTAGCCAATGTTCTTCGACGAGTACAGTTTTGGAAAGAATGGGGAAGAAAGCGAACTGGGCCTTCATTTAAGGCACCATTTTAATATTTACGTACTAGAAACGGAGGGAAGCTCGAGAATGAGTCCAGGATACGAAACCACGGGATACAGAAGGATTTCCACTTCACGAAAGTTTTTCGAACACGACCCTCTTCCCCCGACAGTTAGCCTTATTTGCATTAACAATGAGAGTATCTTCTTATTACTATAAATGCTTATTCCGAAGTAGTTCGGATACAATAGTATATTACGATTGACGGATCCGATTTCAGTTGTAACGTCTGTTCAATTTTGAATTAACTTTTATTTTGTTCAATTCATTTTGATTGCTTGTTAATGCAAGCAAAAAACTGTTGATCCAGTTTAAAGTACGTACGTTGTATGACGTTCCTCAATAAACGCAAAATCGAGAATGGTAGTTGAGAAGGGTGGCAGTGAAATTCTGAAATGAGGCAGCGTCCTAACATTTATTTAGCGAGACAAGTACAATTTGGTGCATAGGCCTACATGTTTTGGCCTTAAATTATAGTTATTGGTATAACAATATAAGCTTACCTTAGTGTAAAGGATATATCTCGATAATTACAACAATTGAAGGCTATTAAGTTTTACAAAGCAGCAGAGACGTATTTAGGGGGTGGGTCCGGGTGGTCAGGACCCCAAGACTCGTGGAAAATATTATAACTTCTGGGGTAATTATATATATTTAATATACATTTCATACCCAGACACACATTGGACCCCCCCCCCCAGAAGCCCTCGGACCCTCCCAAAACAAACTTCTTGATACGTGCCTGCAAAGCAGCAGTTTGTGTTTTATGTCCACGAACGTCTTGTAGTTTGAGCACTGAAATACTAATTGTCCACTGTTATTTGAACAATTTGGATTAATTTGTTTTTAATCCATCCAAGCACATAAAAATCAGAACTACTGGCAGTTAAAAATTGGAAATACAGTACTGACGTAAAAAAGAATGCTAGGCGCCAGACTCGTATTTCAAGTCCTCATGGCGACCTGGTGCTCGGAATTCTTCGAGCCCTGCGGTAGTATTTTAATACTGTTTTCTGAACCAATGAATAACTGTTCTTATCAAAACCGTTTATACAGCCATAGAATTGTCTTCAGGTGAATAATTCAGCTCGTATAACTATTGGTGTCAACTGCATAAATTCACTACCACTTGCAACCCTTCATCTCACGCAGCCACTTTCCAGCAGAAAGCTGGAGCAACGTTGTCAGATCTTTAAAGGGTGAGTTCTTGCCCAAAAAATCTGGGATGTGTTTGCTATCGTGAAACAGAAAAATAGTTAGAACACCTATGAAATAAAGTGAAGGTTATAAAAGAACACCGGAACCAAACGCAATTCTAAATCAGACTTGGTGTTGACAAGTAAGTTTGGCATCTAAGGGTGCGCTATTGCCAAACCTATGTGGCCACAACAACAAGGATGGAGGTAACGACACTTCCTTTTAGAAGCAAGGAAGCGAGTGATGTTTGTCGTGTGTTGGTGTTTACTGTTTGTTATTTTGTGGCTAATTAAATTGTGTAGCGTGTGTTGTTGTCATTGATACGTTTTCTTGTGTATGATTTTCAAAAAATAAATATTAATTGCAGTTACTAACTTGTGTTTTGAGGCGTTTCATCGATAGCAATGCCTACACTCTCCGCAGAATGCTGTACCTATGGTTTATTATTATTATCATTAGGACTATTATTATAGTAGTAGTAGTTAACATTCGGGAGGTCCTGGGACCGATCCCAGCTCAGTGACGGATCCAGCTAAGGGGTCAGTGCCTCTCCCTCAAGGGAAAATAATGTATTTATATAGCATTATTTCAACAATTTATCTAAGAAAAATTTCGATTTTGTTTCCCGACAGATATGAATTTTGGGAGATATTGGTGTTACATTCCAGCAATAAGAGGGGATACACGATAAATTTACACTTGAAAAAAATCATTTAGCGGTAATATAGAAAATATCTCCCTTTCATTCCAGTTGCGCTTGTCCCCACACCAAAATTTGATTCGCTACTGTCCCAGCTGCCGATCATCCTAGCAGGTTTTTTCCTCAGTCACACTAGGCCAATGCCGGGATGGTACCTACAAAAGAGGTCCTGGCCGCCTGGATACCTTCCACAATCCCCTGAGCCTCAGATGCCTAAAAAACTTAAAATATATTAAAATGCATAATAATAATAATTATTATTATTATTTCATTCTGTTGTAATATACGGCACGTATCAAATCTTTTAACCTGTTAAAAATGTATATATTAATATACCCATTTTTTCCACTTCACAAAATATCAATATTTATAGCCGTATTACATTTTTAAAATATTGAGAGTTATATGTAAATTTGTCATGCTTTCCTGGTATATATTATAATAGTGGTTTCTGTTTCCACAAACATAGCTGTTGCATGAATGATTTCCCGTTCTTTGGAAACTATCTTTGATAACACAGGCTATTTTCAATAGAACAGCATCTCGTCACGCGGAAAATTAGTCCGTTCGTACATAAGATTTTGCTGTTATTAATTTATTTTGTCTTAAGAGAAATTAGTAAGCGAAAGTATTCTTCTATCACAGTATTGGCTCCTCCGCTAGGTACGTGTTGTATTAGTGGCAACATCGCACTGCGCAACTCCAGCTACAGCATTCCTTCCGGTTTGTTCCTAAGCTAGCATGAATTTCAGTATAGCTCATGCTAAGTTTGGTAAGAATATGTTGAATAGTGTGTGGGAGATATAGAATATGGTATCAAAACAAAATTTAAAATTAGAATTGCAAAACTAAAAATGGAGAAGCTTTCGGGGTACTTAGCACTATGGCCGTTTTCTAAAGGAGCCGAAGAGTATTAATGCAAAATTTGGTGTATATGTGATGAATAGTATAGAAGTATAGAACAAACCTTTGCAGGAATTGAATGTGTAAAAAGTTGTCTACCCTGACAACTGGAGTGAATGTTGTCGAATCTTTCTTAGGGATGCATGATGGGAAAGTCGGTACACAAATTTGCACAGCATGAATTACTAAGGTCTGTTGAGGATTTCGTGATCGAATGAATCAGTGATGGATTGGCAACACTGACAACTTGGGTTGCTGGTGGCGGCCATAACCTAACGGTCCTTTTATTCAGGTGGCGAAGATTATTCATGCAAAATTTGGTGAAGATATGATGAAGACAGTAGAATGTTCGCAACACTAGCAAACAGGGTAAAGTATGTAAAATTATATCTCAGGGGAACTCAACATATTGGAGGAAGATCGTATGGAAAATTTCCCAACTTCTATCAACTGAAATTATTGAGTTTTATTGATGAATATGTTAGTAAGTGAGTGAGTGACTCTGTTGGATTAGCAACAGTGAAAACTTGGGTTCTTGGCCAAGCGTACAACCAAATTAGTAATTTCCTAAAACTTTGTGTAGATGTGATGGAAGGTGCATTTGCAATAACTGTATTTTTTAAATTTGGCAACATTGAAAAACGGGAGTAAATTTCGTGAAATCCTATTCCAGAGGAACTCAACGTGATGCAGAAAGATATTATGCAAAATTGCACAACCATATCTGCATTAATTATTGAGTTCTGTTGATTATTCAGTGACTATGTTATTCAGTAATCTATTGGAAACACTGACAACTTGACTTCTTGGCAAAACCTACAACCACATAATCACTTTCAAAAGGTTCCGAAGAGTATTCATACAAAATTTAGTGTAGATAAGATGAAGGGTGTAGAAACATTTACAAAACCTATTTTTCTAATGTTGGGAACACTGACAAATGGAAGAGTTTCATTAAGTAGTTTCTTAGCGGAACTTTACGTGATACGAACAGTCCATAGTCTAGACTTTATAATTACTGTTGATTAATCAGTTAGTAAATTAATAATGATTTGTAGGCAATGCTAACAACTTATGCTCTTGCAGAGTGTTCGACCCAACAGACGTTTCCTACTGATGTCAAAGAGTATTCATGCAAAATTTGGTGAAGATATGATGAACGATGAAACAGTATTTGCAAAGTAATATTTTAAAATTGGCAGCACTGACGAACGGGGGTGTATTTCGTAAAACCTGTTCTTAGTGGAACTCTATATGGTTGGGAAACACTGTATACAAAATTTCAGAACTCTATCCACATTAGTTACTGAGTTCCTCTGATTATACGATGTGCGAGTAAATTATTGATCTCTTGGCAACACTGCTAACTTGGGCTTTTCATGAAGCGTTCAACCCCACAGTCGTTTACTAATGGCGCCGAAGATTATTCGTGTAACATTTGGTGTAGATGTGATGAACAGTGTAGAAGTATTAGGAAGAATTGTATTTTATAGGTTGGCAACACTGTCAAACAGGTGAGAGAGTCGTAAAACCCGTTCTTAGTGGAACTCTACATGATACTAGAAGACCGTATGTAATTTCAGAGCTCTGTCCACATTAGTTACTGCGAGATCCGTTGATTATTCGGTGAGTTGGTGGTTTTCAATTATCAATTTTATATCATATTCAATAAATAAATAAATAAAGTACCATAAATCTCTGTCAATGATCTGCGACAGACAATGTCAGGCATAAATGAATTATTAATTTGAATCGTCGTTCTGTAATATATATTCTAAAGCGATGCCTGTCATGTAATGTGTAAAGTTTCTCTTATTAAGAAAGGAAAGGGAATATTGTTTTCTTAAAATCGCTATCGTCGTGTTGCATCTTGACTTCAATAGAATGTGTTATAACATACGGCTTAATATTTTAAACAATAGAACGTCGCACGTTCTTCTTTACGTTATTAAAGGTAAGAAAGAAAATCTGAAAATAGTTTTTGGTAACAATATATTTACAATATTTGTCTGGACACTTGCTTAATCAATACTATTGTTGATTTACAATTTCCTTCGTTGTTTCCAAAGCAACTTTTAGATGCATTGAAGAAATCTACATTAAAACTGGTGTATATGTTAATCATTTTGAACCCTCCATGCATTTATGTATTATTTCTATTGCTAACTATTATAATCGGCAGGTGTTTCAGGCTATTAAAAAAAGCCGAAACAAGTTGAAGTAACTTTGCCAACCACGATTCAGTATCCTGAACGTTAGTAAGTAATTTTTCAATTGATTCTTCTTCCTTAAAGTTGAAAAACTGATCTAGTTAGAGTAGGGTAAATAGTAACAACTTGAATACTTGTTAATTAGATTTGATAAAAGAAAACGGAACATAAATATTATACATAGTACTGTAGTATACTGCTGGACTTCCTTCAGATCATTCATTATACACCTAAAATGCCTAATAATACACTTTACAATCCTAGTGGGAAAATACTTGAGAGAAGTGATTAGTTCTTTTCTGTTGTTACTTCGACACGAAGCTTTGCACCTCTTAGTTGGGCAAATACAGATTTACATTATGCGATATAAGAAGAGTTTTTAATATATATTGTAAAATTAACCGTAACATATTTTGTTTACCAGTAACTCAGAATTATTTTCCCTTATAAACATAAACTTTATTTAAGATTAGAAACACAAAAAATACTGAGCACATCTATATGATTCCTAAATCCACGCAAATAAAAAATCGAATTTTAAGATTATTTTATTACATAGTTTATCACCAGACGAAAATAGCATAATATTATGTTGCCAATTTGTGAACTGGAGATAAGGCTAGAGTCTAAACCTTGAAAAGTGGCGTCTCTAAGGGACCATTATTTTTTAAATTAGATTTAGAAATGTAGTGGCCAAAGTCTTACGAAAGGTATAATGCGCCAGGAACAAACTAAAAGGCTGAAAGTTTGCTGGAAAGCAGATCTTTAATGGGCACCTCAGTAGTTAAAACATTGTATTTTAGAAGTTGAGGATTAAAATTCATTTCTTATTCGCATTATGCAATTTGTGTTCGACAATAAGATAAATACTTTAGTAAGTACTTAGATAAAGAGTATGTTCCATGCCCTTGACCTGGAAATTCTCTAGGCATCAGATATATTTGGGAAAATGTGAATTCTAAGGATTTTCCGCTGCGTTTTGGGGATTTTTTAGTGCAGGTCAAAGATGACATCAGAATATATACTAAATTGTACTTTATCCCACATATTTCAAATGTTAAACAGTAGGTAAGTAGAAACGTCGTGAGCAATGTCTCCATTCAAGAGACCAACGACGCAAAATTTCATAAGGATCTTACAGGGACTGACGACAACGGGATGACACGGAGGCCCGTTTCAGCCTCATTTCTGCTGCAGTACGTTGTACAATGGGGATCCGTGAGCAAGAGTGTTTCACATCATATAATCGAGGGATGTGTTCACCGTAAATATGGTCCATGACATACTCCTGGAAGTACTACGCATTGATCTCCACATTTTGTCCCATTCAGGAAATTGTGAGTTTGCCAAGGCCACAGAAATAAACTATTATTGGTTTTGCAGGATGAAGTTCGCAAACAACTTTCGTGCTTTTGGTCGATAGAAAATTGCGCGATGTTTGTTGGTGTCATCGAGGTACATGAAGGGTTCATCTAGAATAACCACCACTGAAACTTATGCCCAGGAAGGTAGTGCTCGTACAATTTTCTGACGTTGGTGACCCGTTCCTTGACATGGCATTCCTTCAAGGCGTATTCACGTGCTATATGTCGGAGTTCGCATGGCAATTTGTCATGAATTATGCGCAACACTGTGGATTGTAACATACCTGTGTGACTTCGTTACACACGCTCGTACACATTGCACTACCTCGGCGTAGAGGCCCGGCCAGTGAATTTATAATGTAAGGGCCAAACGAGCCCGAAATTTAGTTCAGCCTTTTGGCCCGAGCCCGTGTGATAATCAAATAAGTCCGATTTACAGAAGCTTAATAATTAATGTAGAATTGTATTTTTATTTACAACAGTTCGAGGTTTAATTTTCCGGTTTAAAAGCTTACATGATTCAGAGAGAACAGTAATAACGTTTCAGTGATCGCCTGCTCCCTTTTCGGGTTTACTCCAGTATTCGAATGTTATCTCTAGCGTAAAACTAAATTCGTATGAATTATTCCTGCAGTATTCGTATGATGTTTTATCTTACTCGTCAATTGCTTGTTTGTGAGTAATTACCTAGACTGGTGATGCTGTGTCTCAGCTCTAGAGTTACCTTGTTTGAGAAGGTCCAGCTGGCCAGTTTCCAGCTCGAATGTTATTGAAGTTGATTCTTGGTGAGTGTTACCCACTACTTTACTTGTTTGTTAAGTTTCACGCACTTCTTTTCTCCCTTTCATGGGGCAGGACCTCCTCTGTAGTGAAGTGTGACGAGGCTACACCGGGGGCGCGACTGGAAGTGTTTTCCTAGGTTAGGCAGTTCTGCTGCTTCTGTCCGGCGTTCGTCCCCTCTCTTTCTCTTCGTTGCAGAGAGCGGTCTTGACAAGTGATGAATGTGATCGTTGACTTTGTGTGCCAGGACATTTGGACCTAGGGTGATCTTCGGATCTCTCGGTGTAATTCTTTTCTTTATAGCGACCAGTGATCAGTCATTCGCTTGTACTGCGTCGTTGAGGAGGCGTCGTTCCACTTACCCCTCTCTTTATCTCTTGCCCCTGTTACACCTAGTAGGGAATCGAACACAGGTCTCCCTATTGAAAGTCTGGGGAGTTAGCTACTACTCTATAGGCTTGCTGCCTAAATGCTTCTTAATAAATGGTATAGTATTTCTTTTTAAGAAAAATGACATGAAAAGTGGATACTTCAAATCAATGGTGTGTTCTCAATTGTCTTTGTTAGTTCAATAGATTTTATTTTGCCCTTCCCAACCAACATTTGTAAATCGTCTACTTCTCTATAGTAACCCAGGTGTTTGATTCCACATTCTTAAGGATTCTCCGTTTTGTATGAGAAGTTATGATTAGATTCATCACGATCGCTTTGTAAAAAATCTTTGGCTTGAACAGGGTTTGAACCCATGTTGGCTTGGTTTAGTACTAAAAACTCCAGCACGTTTCTCCTACGCCATTTTGCCAACGAAAGACAAGCCATGAATTACTATCTTCAGAGTTAATCTTTGGAAAGAACCAACTTCTTTCTGTAAATTGTTTAAACCAAAGTGCAAGCCGACATTTATTTATTTGACGATTTTAGACAAAATAGTGTCCGCTAATATCAGAAATAACAAACGAATGCAATTAAATAAATAAAATTCAAAGTCATTGTCAACTCAAAGTGCGTACAATTAATTACAGGACATATAAATTAAATCCAATTGTAATATCTCGTGGTAGAAGAAACTCACAAGTTGAAGCAGAAATGTTATGTGTAAAAACTATTATTTCAAAAATAATTTCAAATAAAATTAGAAAAATATATAAAATTGTCTTTACCAGGGTTTTAACTCATGAACGCCTTTTTCTTCAAAAAGAGATGGATTCATCAGGGTTGAACTCGCGACCCCAGGCACAACAGGCCAGTACGATAACCATCAGACCAGCAAGACTTGCTTATTTTGATGATAAGAACATAGTATTCATTGGAAACTATCCTTGTTCTGCGAGTATACGATTTCATAACAAAACAAGTATGATATTTTCCATGTCAAAACTTTCTTTTTATATGCTTCAGATAAACAATAAAAGCTGAACAAATCAATACATTTTAATTAAAAATCTAAAAACGTCTAACAGTTTCATCAACTAACTAACTACTTGGCTTGATCAAACACACGGAATTACATAAACAAAACAACTTCTAACGAGCCAGCTATCTGGTTTCTGATTCGTTCGTGGCAGCCAATCCCATACCGTCTACACAAACTGAATTTTTAATTAACAGTCACTGATTTCCGTCCATTCCCTGTTCCTGCTACACCGATGCATTAAAAGTTTAGTCTCGTTAGAAGTTGTCTTGTTTCTGTGATTCCGTGTATCTGATCAAGCCAAGTAGTTCAAACTCTGTGGTTTGGTGCTTGGGATCGCGAGTTCAAACCCTGATGAATACATTTTTAAAAGAAAATTTGGTCCATCAGTTAAAACACTGGTAAACACAATTTTATCTCCTTTAAATCTTGTTTCAAGATATTTTTTGAATATTTTTTTTTTAAATAACATTTCTGCGTCTATTTGTGAGTTTCTTTTACTACGATATATTAAAATTTGATTTAATCTATATGTCCTGTAATTAATGTTCCGCACTTTGAATTGACAATGAATTCAAGTTTTATGTATAGCCTTTAGGCATCTAAAACTCAGGCCGGGATAGCGGAGGGAGAAGGATTCGGGAAGGTGTCAGCCAGTCTACGTTGAAGGTGTAATTCCTACATTTGCCTGATATGACAGAAAAAGCACTGGACAAACCTCAGTCAATGGTCCATCCTGGAGATCGAACTCACGACCTCCCGAATGCTACGCCAATGCTCTACCACTTAGAAATGACAATGAAGAATGAGCGGGAGGTACTGTATTATTCCTGACATCCAATATATTATATTCGTATATTAACATCTACAGTATATGGTTTGTGTGCATGTGTGAATTGATTTATGTCGTTTAAGCGGGGTAAAAGGATCCTGGAAGGATTTTAAAAAAAATATGTAAGGCCTTTAGGCATCTGGGGATCAAGCCGGGAAAGGTTAGCCTGAGTGTGTTAGAAGGAATATGGCCAGGGCCTATTTTATTGGCACCATCACAGCGTTTGCCTGATATGGCGAGGAAAAATATTAGGAAACCTAAGTTAGAATGGTCGAAAGCTGGAATTGATCCCAGAACTTTTCAAATCCTAAGCAAACGCTCTAGAACTTCTTTTGGAATTTCTTCATCCTAAGCAGGTTTTACTTGTTAAATTTCATATGCCTTTTTAACTTGTATAGACTGATATTCTTAGAAGCTGATTAAGTTAGAACCATACAAACAAACATTCATGCGCGAGGTGTACCACTAAGCCACGGAAGTGGAAGAATGCGGACAGGGCCTAAGTTGATGGTATCATCCCCGTGTTTCTTGGGGACAAAACCTGTAAAAACTCTTTAAGGTTGCCACGATTTACGAACTAAGGTACTTTTATAGGTGGGGGACGATCTGATCTGTTGCTGATATAAAATAACGTGAAAAAATAATATTCTGTATTATAGGTGTTCCAACATGCAGACTCCCAGGGGGAATTTTCCCCAGTTAGCTTGCACAATGGGTTTCAGTACGTTTTCAGTAACTGACTTCTGTGAATTCTAATATACTTTATAAACTTGGGGGAGTCGTAGAATTTTTCTTCCATTTTTCACTTTCCACAGCTTTTGTGAATCCCTTCCAAGAATTATTCCTTTCCGCCAGTATCCATTTTGTCAAAGTGTGCACGATGTGTTCACACTTATTTTATTTCTTGAGTTTTTTTTTTCATTTTTCGTATATTATCTAAAATTGAAAAAAAAGTGAAGATTTTATCTTTAAAAAATGTTCTAAGTTCAAAGGGATAAGATAGTGAAAAGTGCCTTGGAAGGAATCGTGATAAATAAATACTAGCATATTCAGCATAAAACATGATGGCTCTACTTAGTTGCGGTGAATTCTATTCGGAGCACCGTAGAAATAGCAAGATTGATTTCGAAAACGAAATCATGACCTGGACGCTAGATTCTTTTACCTCTTCACATTTTAAGGTTGTAAAAGTACGATTCTCTGAATGTAAATCCCAGTGTTGACTAGATGTCATGGAATGACAGTAAATACAACGGCGAAACCATATATTGCCAGCTAGCAATTTTTTCGCATTGGTAACACGTTGACGTACGAAATAAAAAATCCTGGTTCGATTCCCAGCGGGGGTTAAGATTTTTCTTTTTTCTCACAGAATATATTTTGATATGTTCATATTTATTATTAATAATGGCTCTTTGTATTTTTGTAGATTATCTTAAATTAGTTACCATGGGAACGTGGAGAGTAAATACTGCAAGCTAAGGTGTATATAAGTAAACGACTGAGAGTAGCAAGTTTAATGGCTGAATTAACAACTCCTTTTTTTATGGTTTGTGTAGCTAAGTCGTCAGCGTGTCAGTCCCTCATTCTCAAGGTCGTTGGTTCGATTCCACGTCCGGATTTCTAATCATTTTCTTCAAGGAATTAAGCATGTTCGCGATTGCTCTTTAAAGAAATTTATCCTGTAAAGGGAGCAAAACACAAGACGAAAAGAGAGGAAGGCAGGGAGAGAGAGACACAGACTGTATTCATAAGCGTTAAAATTGCATTTATTTCCATGTCTTTCGCTATTTCTTTTTCTCTCGTGCCATGTTTTTTCCTATCTTTTTCACTATTTTCCCGTCTTCTTCAATCCTCTCTCTCTCTCTCTCTCTCTCTCTCTCCGTGTGTGTTTGAACAAGACAATAATGGGATTTCTGACTATGTATCTCGTTGTTCTCTAAATGGTGCTCAATGACTAATACTTTCTTCCTCCAAACGGAGGAATATCCTGGTATTCCATGTTTTGACGCATATTTGTACTGTCGTGTTGGTTGTCTAACAATTAGTCGTACAGTGAAACAATTCTTCTAAAGGAAAAACTATTATTTCTTCCAATTCCAATCTCCATTTACTTTTGTAAGTGGCTGTACAGTATATTTACAAAGTTAGGCCCGAAACGGCCTGAGAAATATCGTTGTATATTTAAAATTTGCTGCCCGAGTCCAAATTTATGCTTTGCAGACCCAAGGGCCAGGCCGAACCTAGACCCGCGTCTTCGACCCAAACCCATGCAGACCTCTAACTCGGCGTTCCGTGCTGACTGTATCCGTTAACTCTGTAATTGTTTCAGACAAAGCACTTCCGCAGAAAGCTTATTATCGGGCTGTTGAATAATGCGCCACACACGCGACTCACTGAAGTTCAGGCCTTTTCTCTTAAACCGCTGAACTATTCTTGAGAGACGGTTATTTTTTTCGGAAAGTGCAACCATCAGGAATTTGCGATGGCAATAGCGGGAACGCAGGAATATCACATTCTATCCACAGCAATCCCACACTGCTACTGCTACAATGTGCATACAACGGTGGTGTTGTAGACTCCTAAGGCGGAATAGGAGAAAGGTCAAATAGTTCCATCTTAACTGAATTAACCTTCTTTACTTCCCAGTGATGTAGTAGCAAGATAAAGACTTCAGTATCGGACGAGGACATATCTAAGTTAAAAATTTCAGTCTTGTTTGTATGTACGGCATAACTCATCATGGGTGTGCCAGCTTCTTTTAGGCCTTCAACAAAGAGTTCCTCATATTCCTTCTAGGACGGAATGTGTTACCTTCTTTATTTCCCAGTGATGTAGTAGCAAGAAAAAGACTTCAGTATCGGACGAGGACATATCTAAGTTAAAAATTTCAGTCTTGGTTGTATGTACGACATAACTCATCATGGGTGTGCCAGCTTCTTTCAGGCCTTCAACAAAGAGTTCCTCATATTTCCTTCTAGGACGGAAATACAGGGATGGGATTTGGATGAGAGGTAGCGCTGCAGAAATTTTCAGTATTGTACCACGCATTTCCAGTCTTTTCTACAATGTAGTGTCAGTATGTCTGCAACTCAATCTTGTTATTACTAACTGACTAAAATATATCTTTCTAGCCGATATGGGAAGAGTGTACATCAACTGCCGGTGAAACGCCACATCGAGTTCTTCCATTGCTATTGGGAGAGATTTTGATCGTGAGACGTCACATGAAATATACTCTTTCACGAAGATGAAGAAACGTGATATAAAATCATTGAACGTGGTTAAATTTTATCTAAAATTAATTATTTTCACAATTGACATTACATCTATATTACAAGTTTCTCGCCAAGTGTAGGCGCATTGTTCCCGATTCCACTTTGGGTCCAATTTTCTTCCAACTCTTTTAGAAGAAAACTTTTGTTGCACTGAGTAAGGCTACGTCTCCTCGAAAAGGTTCTTCGTTTCCACTAGTTTGTATGAGAAAGTGTCCGTAGACAGAAACAACTTTCTCTGGCCCAAATAACAATACTATATGAAAGGTTATTTTCTCTGTTTTATTTCTTTTTCGATTGCTTCAGTTGTGAAACATTTTCTACAAGCACTGAAAGAAGGTAAGTTTACTCTGTGAAACACAACTGATAATGGTAGAGTTTAGTCGGTTAACCTTTCTCTCCTGAAGTGTTGGTAGCCTAAACACCAAGTGAAACCCTTCTCTTTGATGCCGTCATTTATCAACAGAGTTACCGTATTCCTTAGATTGTGATCCAGGCACAAAATAATTACCTGTTTCATTCATTAAATTAAATGTTGCTGTTGAAAATCGACAACCACCATCAAGGTAAATTTTATTGGTGAATCGCAAGGGTGTACTGTTCATTGTCGACAAAGCTAGGCCGCATACGGCGCGGTAGGTCAGGGATACAATACAGCGACTTGTCTGGGAGACACTGAGTAATTCGCACTACCCGCACACCCTGCTATTACTTTTCCATAACTTTATACCACTAATCATCTCTGAAAATTCCTGCTCTAGACTACAACATGACTATAGGAGCATTGCCAGCCAATGAATTGTAGCGAACGTTTCGAGCAGGGTGGTTAGTGTTGGTAATTGAAGGTCGCAAAACGTAACACTCTCCGCCACATAAAACCGACTAACTCCCTTAGTTTTAACGATAGAGCAAAGATATAGATGTCATTAGAAAGGTTAGATTAAGCTCTGTCAAGCTTATATCAGGGTGATTTTACAGTGATAGTTTTATGGTTATTTGTTTCTAAAGCAATGTTCAGAAATGAGCACAACAAAAAATTTCAGATAACAATCGCCATATTTAAGTATGGTGGCAATATGTATAACTTGTTCTAGCTTTACATTTCTGAACAATCTATTATCTTTAATATGACACATGAGCGACGTTTCTAGGTTAGTTATGTGAGGAGATGTTATGATTTAAGCATGAATCTGTGTCTTCACGTGGGCGTCGTGTTGATAACGTCATTTCAGGAAAACCTCCAGAAACCTGGACAAACACCGCGGTATTTCTTCACTACCACATTATACCGCATTATAGAGTCGTCTCTCTGGACTTCAACATGAACACAAAACCATAGCCAGCTATTATATTATATAGTAATAAACATAGATTATCTTAAGAATTCGCTATCATCAAATAGGCACGTATCTAGAAATATTTTTCAGGGGGTAAGGGGACAGAAATATTAGTAAAAGGATATCCCCAAATTTTGAGCATGTGAATTTTTTTAACGAAAAGTTTTTCGATTGTGATGACACACTATAAAAATCTATCGTGCGCATAGTGAGAAACGCTATAATCTTTGATAGTGATTGAAATAATACTGTGGCTGTTGAAGTAATGTATGCGATCACCGTAAGAAGCATTTTACGGCGAGACACCATTATGGTAACAGTGATTTGTCTCGCGCCATTGATCCGTAATTTCACCGTAGAATCAACGGAAGTTTATATTATTTAAAATAATTGTTAAAGTTATATGAACAAATCAAATAAGAGAAAACATGAATGTTTTGCAAAATTAAACTCACCAAACTGAAGCAGAAAATACTGGGGTATCTAGTATTAAGCAGGAGGTATGTTTCTTCATAACTTATAACCAACGTTGTCATATTTTAAGCAGTTTGCGAAATTCACTTTTATTAAAACATATTAATTTATTCAAAATTTCTAATTTCACTGCACTAATTACACTACGCACAGATTATCTGCAAGAAACTTAATAGACATCGAACAAGGGATTTTTCAATTTAATGCACTAAGTTTATTCTTCTGTTTGAATTAGATGAAGGTTCATCTATTAGCAAATTTGACCCCGGTGCATTGGTTTGATTATATTCAACATTTCCTTCTTTACACACCGAAAGATGTTCGCTTGAGTTTTCCCTACTTTCAGTGCACTTCATATCACAAACACTCGATGGGACAGAAACATTTTCAGCACTCAATGAGCAAGAAACATTTACAATTAAGTCATACGTCTTTATAACCTTATCGAGCGGTTTGAAGAAACCGTCGATTGTTGCTGCCGTCTTCGTTTTGAAACGTAACTTGAAGACAATATTAAAGTCCCAACATCGGATTGAAAAACCGCGAACACAATAATAAGCGATTGTGTTGTAATTTACATTTCAGCACAAATATATTTGGCCTGAATCAAAGTTGTATAAAATGCAATAAGTAAGAAAAAATCAACTTTATATCAGGTGTCTTGTATATATCAGTGGAGAAAATGAAATAATTGACCTTACTTCGGTGTTCCTTGGATGCAGAAACAGAACGAAATTTTTGGGACCCAATAATCTTGTTGACTTTTTCAGTTCTAATTGAGTATTTTAAAATTCTGAACTGTCAATCAGCTCCAAGTGTGGTGAGAACAAACGATGTCGTCTTCTCGCATCTCTAGTTTGCTCCTATCTGATATTTAAGATGTGGTCGAGCGCGCGGACAGTATTCACACTAACTATTCATATGCACCAGAAGAGGAGAGAGAGAGTTAGCGCGACACTTGGAGCTGATTGACAGTTCAGAATTTTAAAATACTCAATTAG
>JAGDQP010009362.1:0-15444 GCA_022664845.1 Lepisma saccharinum | reverse complement strand
GAGAGAAAGAGAGAGAGAGAGAGAGAGAGAGAGAGAGAGAATAGAGCATGAGACAGAAGGATGTAAAGACTTTCAAGTTGATCAGTTTAGAGAAAGAGAAATAGAGGACTCTATTGTTTCCGAGAAGACAGAATACAGGATATAAAACGACACCGAGAACGGGGAGACGTTATTCCTTTGTTCAATTGTTCTGTGTGTGTCACAAATAGATTCTTAGAATTACAAGGCCACTTACAAACATACATCTTAGCAGCTGCTTTTAAGAACACGTTCAGGCTCATCGCTGTGCTTGTACCAAATTGTAAGCAAGTAAGAAATACACCAAAGGAAGTAACACGCGTGAATGAATAAGATCCATGGAATGCGAGATTGAATTATCGAATTGATTGCTTTCCCTTTCCATTCACATCGTACTAAAAAATAATGAATGCAATTTGAAAAGCAAGTAAATACTGGTGGTTTCACGAAGTCGTTGAATATTTTAGGGGAATCCAGACCCCATGGAATCCCTAAATACATCCCTGTTATCAAGTAATAAAAGTTCATTTTGAGCTAGTACGGTATTAATTAAGTGCACACATTGTATCTCGTTTTTGACTTTAGGTATATTTGGTTTAGGCTCGAATACGGAAGCGAAAAGGATGCAGAAACAAGTCGGTCAAGTTCTAATTTCAAGGTACTATCCCGACACTTGCTTGGTGTGACTGAAGATAAATCTGGTAAAATTCTCTGTCCGGATGATCGATTGCTGGTATCGAACCCAGAAGCTCCTGAATGCGAAACCAACGCTCTATCTGAGCTACGGCTTCTCGGTAAGTTTATCCACAATATGATTCATGGTATTAGTGTGAAACATAATTGGCTGAGCTACAACATTATCTTTACAAACTAGTTTGGATACACTTCATTACATGTAGACAATAAATGCGTTCGGCCATGTGATTGACATAAAGGAAGACCAATGCCAAACGGGAAAAGAAATCCGGTTAAAACAAATCAAAATTTAAAAAGTCGTATATTTTCCGTCACATCTAAATTTGTATTTAAATTCTATTGAATATTGCATCAATAGTGTCATTCGGAACAACAATTGAACACCTAAATGTCTTAGAGTTTCAAGATGAAAGTTTTTTTTTCTTTATATTATGTTCTAAAAGATATAACATATACGTGAGCACGTACATCATGTTCAATCTATGTGTGTATGAAATTGCAGAATAATTTTCCATGTTTTTACTTGTGAATTAGATTTGCTGAAGAACGTATTTCGAAAATTATAAGCTACGAGTTCCAAGTAATTTCATACTCCATGCAAGGTTTGATTTTCAGCTACGTTTAGTAAGCCTTAAAATATGCTCCCCTATTTTATTCTTGGAGATGCATTACAGAGTTTTTGCTCTTATAGGGAGAACAGAAGAAAGCTGAAGTAATGTCCTCGTCACCCTTGTGTTTGTGGCACACAAATTGCTGACAAGGGTATTTGAGTAACAAACAATGCCGTCGTCATTTTGAAGCAGAAAGATTTGATCGCACCATTAAATCAGCTAGCTTCTACATCGTTCCAAATCTTCCCAAGCCAAAGCTTCAGTTCACTAAATATACGTATTTCTTCGTTCTCGGCGTCAATATTACTTGTCCGATAGCGGAGATTAGAATGATGGATGGGTGCTTCTTTGCTCAGCAAACTTTCGGTCGACTTTTGCTTCTCTAGACTTCGCTCCCTATGGTCTGCTAGTCGGGATGGGACAGGATAGGAAATAGTTTCGAACAAAAACGTCTTGCTGAAATCTATACGTATTTAAGGGGCCCTTGGGCGGGATCAAAAGGATCAAAGCTTACGTTTTAGGTAAGGAAACTTCAATTTCCAATTCTTTTACAACGTTATGTGATGTAAGATTATAATTTCCCTTCTGAACAACTTATATAATCTGTTGTGTTTGTCTCTTTGTATATCTGCACCTCTCTTCGAAACCCCATGAGTCCGTGAGTTTTAAATTTCATTTAATCTCCACTCTTCGTATACAAACGTTCTGTGACCTTTTAGTTAAAATCTAATCACAATCAATATTAATACGTGATTTGACTTAATTTAACGAAATCATGGATAACAAACGATCATTACCGCATTTGAATCTCTGCATTCCTTTTAGTGTGTAACTATCGAGTTCAAGGTGTTATTGCAAACTAATATTTTTACAATATAATATTAACTGGCATATATACAGTACTACAACTATGAAGATGGAACGGGAATGATGTCATGCGTTCAAAGATTTGTAACTTATTTGTCAGAAAAGTTTTCTAAAATTATAATCATGAGTGCAATTAACGCTTTTGACACTGCTATATGATAATGGTTTCAGATATAGATATGGCCAATCCTCAAACAATACATCTTAGTAAGACATGCAATGAAGTGGAAAAGATAACGAAAATATTAAGTAGCTATTGTAAAATGTTTATGTTATCATAAAGCATTATTTGTTCTAATTCCTAGATTTGAATCAGAAACTGATAAGTGGTCAAATAAAATGAATTTTATGGGCGGTAACAGCACCGATAAGTAGTATGCATTTATAACATTGAAGACTTGTTGATTCAGCTAGGTGCAGAGTAGAAGAAAGAGTGAGGGAAGGAAGTCTACCAGAGCCTAGTTTGAAAATACCATCTCGGCATTAGATTTGTGTGATGGAGGAAAAATCTATAAATAAAATTCTATTAGAGTGTTCACCACTGTACTAAGACCGGGTATTTTCTGAATTCGAAAGTAACTCTCTATCAACCTCGGTATGGCAATGAAAATAGAATGACACGAAAATATAATGCCAGAATCGTATTTTAATTCCTGAGTATAAAAGTATTAATGCACATCAATATTTGTTATAGAGAACAGTTTATCTATGTCTACCAATATTCCAGGAAACGTGAAAGAGAAAGTGCCATAACATTTTTTAATTATATAAGTCAAATATTTTGTTAATCAAATTGCAAAAATGCTATTCTTTAGATGCCCAAGATACTACCTAGGTAGTAAAAAAACGCAAAGTCAGTAAGCAACACAAGCGAGGTGAAAATCTATTATGAACAGCCAACCGACAATGTGGTTAGTGTTTATGCTTGTAAGAAAGTTCCTCTCCTACACCACACAGAGGATACTAACCTAAATCCATTGGGTTATGTGAAAATTGAACTAATTTATCTCATGATCGTAGCGGGTTACCGAAACGTCCTAGTAACAGGAACATCATAAAATTTGCTTCATTGATCACGGGTTTCTTAAATATGTGAAAGCCTATTTTCGTATGAGAATAAACCTGCTTATAAAATATGGAACAAAAGTAAATTTTGCTGGTTTTTTTTTCTACATTAATAGCAATCATAGGTACTGGAACTACAATATGGATTTTTTTTTCTAAACACGACGCTACGGGGGTAAAGAAAACTCATATATCAATTTAGATATGTATTTATTGTCCAAGATTCGTTACATTTTTTAACGCGATGCGAATGCCGTTACAATTCAACCTAGTTTTTGAGTAGATTGGTAGAAAACAGCAAGTAAAAGAAAAAAACAAATTTTACAGTTATTTTTTGTATTTTGTTATTACATTTTATCAGCTGCTGATTTTTTTAAAATAACTTCAACTCACTAATGAATCGTATATTTTTTAAAGGGGTATATTTAAAAAACAAGTCTAGGAGTATAAGTTTCAGGGAAATTGAGAAAAACGTTCTAAAATGGAAAATAATTAAATCAGATTAATTCTGTGCAAGTTAGCAGGTTTGACGGTTGAAAAGTGATTCTGAGGCTGAAATTGTATCACTATTACAGTATGTGAATATGTTATGGTCATTAAAAGTTGGGCGTTGATGTCCTTTAAATAATTGCAGAGAAAATACAAAACACACAATTGTTTTCCATTATGTTCCATTCGGTTTCTTTTTTTTTTTTTTGCATTCTTTTTTATTTCTAAAATGACAATAATGTTGATTGCATACATTATCAATTAGTTTATGTTAAACTTGATAACACTTTTTTTTTAATTAGACAGGTATCGTGAACTGATAATAAGTTTAGTCATTGTCTGTGCTTTCGTTCTTCACAGGCCAATTTAAAATGATATCATAGTATTCCAAGTACTTGTGAGGCAAATAACGATTTCATTTTTCCAAATTCTTAATTTAATTGCACTTCATCGAAACTTTTCCTGTGGAATAAGCTCGTGTTCTTATGGATAAGTTCTTGCCTGATACGCTATTAAAACGCTTCAAGTCACTATAAAAGGGAAAGTAATTGATTGTTATTCCATTATAATGCAAATACGCGCAGTTATTAGTGTACTTTCTACAACTAATAGCCAAATTGAGGACTTATTCCCATTTAAACATATACTATTCAAATATACGTATATCAATAACATTAGTTCTATATAGCAGCTGCCAACATCGATGATTATGTAGACTAGAGCGCTACTCCGCCGCCAACGAGACTGCGGGCTCTAATCTTGCTTGAGCACGTATACTTTGCAAAAAAGAGTTTATTTAGAAAAAAGTGGCACGTTGGTTAACCCACTTGATTACGAGACAAAGATCGCTGGTTCGAGTCAGGACTACGATTCATTTTTAATAGATGTGAAAATGTGCAAATACCATTAGTATTAATCTCTAAATGTGTACACTAAACGTGTTTCATTAGTACTGCAAATTCCTCATCACATCGAATATAATACGGCACAACACACAATTATGTGTTAAAACTTCATCATAGGGCGCATTAGCTTATAAGACCGAATCTTCTGAGTCAATGACACCCTTATATATATATATTAGTCATAATGGTACCACTTTCCAGTATACTGTGTAATTTCTTGGATTGGGTTGCAAGAAATAATATGACATCACGTTTAGATGTATCTCTAGTATCTTCGTTTCTTTTGTGTGTAACGATTTAGAACTACTTTGCATGGCTTTTATTTTAACAGCAGTGATTGAACATCACTTTTTACAAATGGTTTTAAGTCCTCCGATATTTTTGTGTAGAAACCAAAGTTAAACCAACGTTATCCACAGCAAATTGGCAATTCAAAGAGTTTCTCCTTAAAAGGCTTTTTCACGCTCAAGAGCTAAGGGTAACTCATAAGCTAAGAAAACAGCGAGAGAGTAAATCGTCGGAACTAATTAAACACGCTTCTGGATGGTAATAAGATGATCCTTATCAATAACTCCTCATGAAATTAATTTAATTATTATATTCCAGCACGATAGGAAATCTTGTAGAACGTGGTCATGAAAGTGAAACCTAGTATACAATATATCGCAGTAATAGGTTAATGGCACATAGTAATTTGGGAATACGAAATTCATAAAATTAAATTAATGAACGATACACTGTGTTGGAAAAGCAGAGAATATGACGTGGGATAATGTTGGAAAATTCACTTCTTTCTCTAGTAAAATGCCGACTATCAGTGCGACAGAAGCTGGAAGCGTTGACCAATGTTTGAATTTACCGTCAAGTTCTTAGCGCATGTGCTACGAGTAGGTTTAGATCAGAGTTCGGAGCGGGTTAGATCATTTTCCAAGTTGCCACTGTGTATTGACTGCTGCATTAGGTATCTAGACACTACCATTTCCGAGAAGTTCTATCAGGAGGACTTAGGATGAAAGCATTGAGGTTCTTGAATTTTAGTAGCACTTCATGTTTCTCAAAGTAGTAACCTATTAGAACATCCTTGGTAGAAACAAACCTCATAGTTTTCTATGCTATGAATAAGAGGAAACATTGTTTACATCGTCGGCCCCATCCCAATGTGTCGTAACTCAAAATTTGGCAGTTTTAAGTTAGGACCGTCAGAATATGGCATTTTGTGCATATTTTCTTGTCTCAAATCGACGTATCTCAACGATAAGTCATTCAAAAGTTATTAACAAAAATAGGTTACAAGAACATTAACAAGTATATGGAGGTTTTTTCGTTTAAATTGCTCTCCTGAAAAAGTTAAAAAAAAAAAAATGAGACACGACACTTTGTGATGGGGCCGACGATGAGCTCATGCTGCATGTATTAAAGATTAAGTGTTGTATGAAAGATATCATATTATGAATTGGATACATATGCTAATTGCAACATCGAAATAATAGTTATATTCATATTTTTACATCCACTTGTGGACCAAATTTGTTAATTATAGTTGTGTGTATTGGTCCATACATTTTGTTTAACGTACAGTCATAGCCTAGACAGTCATCCATAGGGCAAATTCGTCACATGTCTGAGTTAAGATATCCAGGAAAAGTATTCCGGGAGAGAGAAGTGAAATGCATCATCAACAGCTTTATCTAAATAACGTATGAAACTCACCTTGGATGGTGGGTGGAGAGCTACCAAATAAGCAGTCGTAAACAGCTAATCTAATAGAAGCAACTTCTATCTTAAATGAGTTAAAGTTTAACTAATGGATAAATGGGAATGGTGTTAATTGTAAAGTAATTCCTCAGCCGAGCCTTATACTTGTCTGAATCGATTTAGGGAGGGATGTTAAAGAGAAATATATTGTGTTAAAGAAAAAAAAACATTTAGTTGAATAAACCCATTTCTTATTCAACATAACTAGATGTTATACCATATAGAGAAAGCTAGTTACTTTGCATGGGAACTTTATTAAGGAGATTAAAAGACTACGTCATTGTCATTTTTGTACATGAAAATCAAGGTTATTTTCCTATTCTGCTCGGAATCTATCGTGTCTTTGTACTTTCATCTGTCTGGAAATCCCTTTAGTTATTTCCATTCGTCTGACTCCTGTGAGGGTTTGAGAAGAAGTCTAGGGGTAGCAAGTAACGCTTAAAGTTTTCGACACTCCATAAACCGATAACTTCCAGACAGAGTTTTCCTTAACTCACTGAAGTGTTTTTGTTGCCCCAATCAAAACTCTTCAAGCATTATGATAGAAGAGATGACAAGATGAAATGACACCTCTATCTCAACTTCGAGTTCCTGTAAGTCCTTGCATCAAACTTTGTTTCATATTTGTAACAGTGTGATAGCGTAACACATGATATTCCAAGACAGGTTTTGTATTGAAATAATCTTTGTAACTTTTTCTTTAATTTTCATGTGTCCATTCAATATAAGAAGGTGATTATTACTTTACGTCTTTCTTTGTTTCTGTGTGGAAGGGAACCTAAGAAACCCTAAAGGGTGTTTATTGATTTATTCTGATTTTCTCTTGAATGGTTTCTTAAACTAAGCGCATTAATAGCCAAATAAACTCGGTAGTAAAATACGTATAATTCATGTGGTGCAAGTACAATTAAATATTCACATAGGATATCTGTATTTACCTTAAATATTATTTAAAGTCACCGTTCTGTGTATCCAACAGAAGGCTGTTTTTAACAAATTTAAACTAATTATCTGCCTAAGCCCAATATGCCTAAAGCCATAAATAACATCAACTCAAAACCTAAATACAGAAATTGAACAAAAAAGCATATACTTGCTTTCACATGCGCATAGTTGAAAGTAATATGATTTAAAATAATTAGATATGTACTCAAGCAGCACATACCATAATACACTCTTCTGATTTTGCTAACATAGAAATATACGTATATTACTATATGTTTTTATCAAGAGCTACTCCTAATTTATAAGAGTTATTAACTTTAGTACATAAATCATTTGTCTAAAAATACTATACTTGTTCCCCGAACACACAAGATGTATATGAATATGAGAAAATATCATTTAAAGATAATAATGTAAATGTTTTAATGGCAAATTATGTATCATCACACGAAATTCTTAACTAATATTAAATCTAATATACTTATAAATATAAATAAAATATAAAATAATAAGATATGACGCATAATATAAATAATAACATACAAAATAATAATCTTTAAAGAAAAACAGAATATAAAACATAATAAAGGAAATAAACGTTTTCAGCAGAGCTGCTAGTCACACTAAGACTTAACGGCACTACATAATAAGAATGAACACACACACACACCTTGTGGTTAGTTCTCTGCGTTTTGTTTAGTGTCGAGCATATTTAATTAATATTTTGTGAATAATATTAGTTCATTCACTACTAAACTTTCTTAGTATTTTCAGTAAACAAAAGCTTTGTGATATATAATTTTAAATAAACTAAGCAGGATATAATAATTTGTATAATTTTGGTTTTTAAAATTGTTGATAAATTTGTTAGAATGTAACAATCAGTAACTAGATATGTTTCACATTTGATTCTTATAATAGGTCATAAATAGATACACAATCCGCCAATAAATAGGTGGGAAGATTGACATGATATATATGATAATTTCAGAACAGTTATTACCTTTGTCCTTCTCCTGGTTACTGCGAGTACTGACTCTTTTGAAAACACAGTTCCAATTTTTCTCATTGTCCATTCACAATTCCTAAATCCTTCTCGTTTTATCTCTTCAATCAAGCAGAAACAACCACATACACATATATATCCATCACAAGGATAATGACTGGTTTGCACGGCTTCGTCACCGAGGTAATTGGATGTATGAGAGGACACAAACAAAACAACCAATACAGAACTCACTGTCAGCGTGGCTCTCACCAACCAACATGTAATTGCGAACTCTAAATGTCACTGAAATTGTAACAACCCAATTAGATAACGGACAAAAACGTACAACGAACTACCTTTTTTGATTCTTCTGGAATCTGTGGTTTCAATAACTTTGTGTCCATGTAATTCCCTTTGATTCCATGTAAAACGAAGGAGAATAAAAGCTTTGTATTACTTCTATAATTTATTGCTCCCAATGTACTTTATTCTGATAATAAAACTAATTGATTATATAAATGAGAGAATATTATAAATCACAATGATACTAATAATTACGTTTTTCAGGTAGAAAAAGGTTTAGAAAATGAATTTGTAAACTCAACGAAACATAAAAATGTTATTTTGCATTCCCTAATTTACGCAAATTAATTTTCCTTTCCTGATCTATGTTTAATTGGATATTGGATTTTTTAACTTAATACATTAATTGGTGTGAGCACATACTAATATATATATACATATATATATATATATATATATATATATATATATATATATATATATAACTCTCTCCCTCTATCTATCTATATATCTATCTACCTACCTACCTATCTATCTTTATATATCTCTCTATTTATACAGTTCGCCCAGAATGAAACTGTTCTAACTTTAAAAAGTTAATTTTGGAGGAGGGCGAAATCATGATTATTCATACTAATAAAATCATGATATCTTTTATCTTTCGTAGAGGTCTACATCTATTTGCTGCTATAATATTTTTAATGCATACAATTTAAATACACTTGCCATTATAAAATTGAACTTGATTGTACTTTGTATTGTCTTATTCACTACAACGTGACTTAAATCTTGCAGATGTTACCATTGTCCTTTGGACTCACGTGTAATTTGAACTTTGTACCCAATGAAATATAAGCCCTATCTAGACAGACGCAGCTGACATTGACAGAGGTTGCCATATCTTCATGTGAGTGAAATGAAATTACTGTTTGTTGAAAGACCACACATACTCAATTAAAATACAAGAATAAAATAGTATTACCTATTCTTTGGTTCGTGCCTCGAATCCTTACATCTAAAATACATTTACATATTATTTTACATTTTACAACTATACTTGAGATTGGAATCTTGGGGAGTTGAATTTAATATATTCAGAAATTTGTTCACTACATTTTTGCCAGCACTATTATCTTCAGACTTTTGGCTTTTATCTCTACATTTTAATACCGCATGTACTGGAGCTTCTTGATTTGCATCTGTTTCATCCTTTTCCAGAAATATATGTCTCTGCACAACCTTGCTAAACATTGTTGAAATTCGTGATGCTTAGTTGAAACATTTTCCAATATAATCAATATTCGCTTAGAGCTATGTTTGTTTTTGAGTCGATGTTTGAGCAGTATGTTTTGTCCAGATCATCAACATCATTATTCGAATCTTCTGACAAGATAGGCAAATCCTGCAACAATATAGAGATATATTTATCTACACATGCTGAAAATAACAAAATTATCAGTAACTAAGTAACTGAAGTATGAAGGCAGAAACATATATATTAAAATAATGTAACTTGGCTATCTCGGTACGATCTTTCTGTCACAAGAGCACATATTTTAAATTAAAATTTTTAAAGGTGCTGACAAATTGGGGTTATCACATATGATATTTATTTCGATCAAAACAATGACCCGTGGCATAGTGCAAACATGCCTCGTGGTAGATTGTATAATATGCTTCTAATGCTTTAAACACCCGCAGAGATATCATTAATATTTAATCGAAAATAGATGGAATGAACGAGTAAGTAGGGCCAGACTGTTGTGTTTTAATTTATAGTTTGGTATATCGGGGGAAGATCTAAATGTCACACCGATAATCGTATGCAATAAACTCTACACCATAATAAACAATACGCAATAGAAATAGCTGAATTGGCATAACCTTTGATATTTATTAATCACTTGAATTAGACATACGACTTTTAATATAACGAATTAATATCTTCCCTTGGAAAAACATGATTCCAAACACATGATATCCTTATAAATGACAACTTACTGTAGGTATTTTTGCACTACAATTGCGGACCCTAAAATTCAAGACGTCTAAGTGCATTGTCGAATAAAACCCGAAATATATGTGACACAAAATTGTCATTTAGTACAAACCTTGGACCTTAATGTGTCGATGTATAAAATATGACATTTTTGTGCCACATATATTTCGGATTATATACAAAAGATTACCTCCAACTTTTTTTATTCGAAAATGCACTTAGACCCCTTAACTTCTGGAGTCCACAATTATTATTTTTAAGTGCATTAAATTTGTTTTACATATTGTGTTTTGTTAAGTTATATATATATATTTGGTGCATTCCAGCATAACGGACGTAACATTCGCACATCACTTTCATACATTTACGTATATTTTTTATAAAGTTAATGTTACATTTCAAAGTTAAAACTTTACTCAAATGTAGGCCATAAATTGATTTGAATTTTGTGAAAAATGTGTTAATGCATCTTAACTTGTTTACAAGGTGCAAAGTTTTAAATTTTCATAACGGACTTAACACGGATTTGACATGAGTTTTTAAGTCCGTAGGGAAAATTGCATTTCCTCTGAAAGTAATAATGTTTCATGCCCTAACATTTGTATTGTAAAAGGACAATGTATGTACTTCTTTTCTACTGCAAATTTTCGAAATACTCAATTAGTTTTTGTGTGGCAATTTTTGAAACCCGTGACGGATCGAGGTGCACATAGCAGGTGATTTTCGCTTGTGAAACAAGATAACAAATTTAAATATTAAAGGAAAAGTGAAATTAACAATAACACTACTTTCCATTGAAATTAAGAGTACTTCCACAGTATGTCCCTAAAATAATAGTGCAAACTTCGGGAGGTGATTATTCACTTAAACACAAGAAAACAATCCTTTGAAGAAATTTCGAGACATGCGTAAGTTTGTAGTTACAGGCGCTAAAAGTTGGCATCGTCACAAATGACGCCATTTCTCGACACATGCTGATGTAAGCGATATGGGCTAAAGAAATCGCAATCGAAGTAGAAGCCGATACATCGATTTAAGCAATATTTATTATTGAGGGAGTGCCATATAGACAGATTTTGAAATGTAAAGATTTTATAGACAAACAAATTAATGATTTAAGAGTGCATAGAAATCCTCTTTAAGATGGAGTTTCAATCATAAAAATAGCTTAAATACGTTTATCGATTTCTACTTCAATTATCAGTTATAAAGCTGTTTACATGATTATGTGTCGAGTTATGACGTCATTTGTCACAATTTCGTCGTAACTTTGAACTCCTAGCTCCGAAACTACTCATGCCTCAAAACTACTCACGACTGTTGAATATGTGCTTCAATGTTTCATCCTAATCAAAATTTGATTTGTTTTTGACTACGTGAAGTTGTGTTTTAGCAATGAATGTATTACTCCTCATTTTAGTTAGTTATCTTGGCAATTCCTCAAATGCATCAAGTAAATTCATTTATGTGATAACTTTTCTATCTATTTCCCTTATTTTATATCGGTGATCTCTTCAGATAAGGTGTCCGAATAAATTGATCAACAAACTGTAAGTTGTTCCACTTACACTTAACATCTGCATGAATGTAACATTCGCATAACACTAAATTGGGACAAAGGTATACAAAGAAATAGTAATGAATCCTATGTGATGTCATAGCCTTTGACTGGGTTCCAGATACATTTTGTAAAACGATAGCAGCAAAAATTCTGATCTACATATTTAGTTAGAGAGCAGCAAACGTTGGTATTTCTACTCTAATCGTTGGATGTTCTTTTTTGAAAATACTTAACGTTTCTACAATATTGATTTTAGTATCGCATATTTCTTGCCATGTTTTGACACTGTTATTTACTGTAGGGCGCAAGGGTTTTGTCAGGAAATTATAACTGTAAAATTATTTAGTTTTCTACATTATTTCTTCTTGCTTAGGGAATGGAAGACCCTTTATTGATGAAGAGCATCTGTCCAATTTTCTTAGTGATTTTGGGGGTCTCCTTCCCACTGTTACCATAACAGTGTGGTGTAAAATATGTCGAACGTGATGAGAAGGTGGGACTGCATGAATTCCACCACCTTCTTGTCCGTTGCATTGCTTATTTTCTCGTATATGCTTTGTGTGCCTTGTTGCATCACCATTGAATCTTCGTCTGTAGTCTCTGGTATTTTTCTTTATTGCAGGATTTCTTCTCTTCATTTGTTTGTAATCTATGCTATTTTTCTTTATGCTGCTTAACTTGCCGTTTTCTAATATTTCCACATAGAAAGAGAGTATGGCTATTTTACGTGAACGAGTCAAAATTGACTTTTTGTGATAATGTGGAATAAATAACATGCACGGCTGTGCATGCAGTCAAGTTCTCCGCGTCACAAAACGTCAGCATTTCCAGAAGCATGTTATACAGAAACAAGAGAAATCGGAGATTTCGAGGCCCCTTAAGAAAAAAATGTTAAAGATAGGATTTCAAAGTTAAGAAGATATGGCAAAATCAGGTGTGCAAAATTTCATACTCGTAGCTTGAAGCATATTCGAGTTGTGGACCCCTGAAATTGCGTATTTTAGGCTAACTGTTTCATTTACTCACTCACTTATCATATTGTTTATTGTATTCGGAATAAACTAGAAATTTGGCATGAAGGTGGAGGATACGTAGGTAAAGGAAAAATCTGACATTTTGAAAAAAAGTCGCCATCTTTTATTCAAAATGGTCGCCAAACGTAACATTTCAAAGAATAAACAGCCTAAACGGTTGAAGCTAGAAAAACGAAATGTGGTATGAAGGTACATCACCACTAGTAGGTTAAGAAACTATTACTAAATCTTGAAAAAGTTGCCCTGATGTCACAAAAATTTCAACAAAAAGTGCAGATTCTACCAGGAAGTCAACTCTGGGGGTCCCTCCAGTATCCGGACAGACTGCTTCTCCAGCTTCTTCCAATATTTGTGATTCACTGAAAGATTTCTTCCAGTTCTTCAAGGATCTTTTCTCGTCTGATTTAATGGATACACTTAACCAGGATTTAATTCGTTTCAACTCTGCTGACAACCTCATAGATAAACTTCCAATTGCTATTGAAATTCTTCAACACCTTTTTTCAGCCATGCAGAAATAATCAGTTTCGTCATTACAACACAGATTCCTTCTAGAAAGTCATCATAAGCGATTCAAGTTCCAGGCAATAGGCGTACTTCTTGTTTCTTCTCAGTCGTCATGACAACCAGTTTTCATTCATCGTTTTCGGCATTACCTATACTTCTCAGAGTTGCGACAGTTGCACTCTGTTACATTTCAATTACGTTTCTTCAATCTCGTCAGAACAATTCATAGTGAAGGCATGGGCTCACGCCCGAAACTTCATCCAACAAAAAGTCCTATTTTTCCTTCCTTCCTTCCTTCCTTCCTACTGCAATACCCCCTATGTGGATTTTTTAAACTTTTCATGTTTTGATACCAGTTTATAGCTCTTTGTACTGTGCATACTGTAGAAAAATCATGTGAAAACAATTTTTATTTTTTGAGATATAGCAGCTTTTCAGTATCTAAATTGTATTCCAGATTTTAGTCCAGAAACCGGTTTTTTGTCCCTCGTGCAAAATTCATAGTTAGCCACATAGGGCTATAGCGGTTCTGACAACGATATTATACACGTAGAAAGAGCTGTGAAATCCGAGCTATAACACCAGAGGTACAAAAAGTTCAGCTAAGTTCTTCAGCCCTAAAATGTGGTGAAGTAGAAGATGGATAAGCCAAGTTTCTCGGCGACAGCATGTAAGAGGAACACTGGTAGTTGGCGCGAGGTTGCAATATTCATGATCTTCAAGTGGTGGTGGCCCTAAAAGCCATCACACCCACCAACAACAACCTAGGGCTTGAAGTAGAACATTATGAACCTTACCACCTCGCGCCACATTCCAGTCTTCCTCTTACATGTCGCCAATGAACTTGGCTCATCCGTCCTCTATTTCAGCTCTTTTTAGGGCTGAAGAACTTGGCCATATATATTAATGCACGTCGATGACAATCTGTGAGATTTTGTTTGTAAAAGTAACAACTTTCAATGAACGTGTCACTGTTAGGTAGCATATACTGTATATAGGCTTGAGTGTTACGTCCGTTACGCTTTTTCGCATTTCTTACCTTACTTTCCTATGGTCTGACTGCAGCAACTTATTACACTTGACAACAATTAGAACTTCGTCAACTATTGTAGAAAAGTAGTCACTGGTTTAGAAGCAGCGCTAATTTTTTTGGTAATTTCGAAACGGACGTAACAAGGTAAACCACCTCCAAAATATTCATTGAAATATGTATACATACAGAATAATTTGGATTTACTTGTCTGCTGAACTACTTGTTAGACACTTACATTTAATGTACTCATATACCAAATTCTTTCGGAACCTTGCGCTGGTGGTGGTGTTCAGCATAAATACGGTAAAAATATGTATAACAACAACTTAACTACGAGGTGTGTTAAATAAACAACGTGGCTGCCGTAATACGTAACTCAGGGCTAAAAGCAGCATGTTTCTGGGATATTGGATACTTGTGCGTGCGAAACACGAAATTTCTTAAAACAAAAAAAAAAAAAAATCATTTTGTCGTGACAATGTCTACTTTTCGCTGGAATGCAACATATATAATTTAACTAACCACATTGATATATTCTCTTCTTCTGAACCTGAAGCAAACAGGATTATATCATTAACGAATCGTGGGTGATTAAGGTAATAATATATAATAAGGTAATAGCTGACTAAGGTAATATATATAAGGATATGTAAAAGCTGGAATAAAAA
>JAGDQP010009361.1:25513-59481 GCA_022664845.1 Lepisma saccharinum | reverse complement strand
CCTGGGGTTCAGGACTTCCGGGAAACGTATCAAAATTAAGATTAATGGGGCACAGGTGTTCAAATTTTGGTGGAAGGGGCTGGGACAAAAGGGACTTCAGCTACTAGCATAGAATAGAATAGAAACAATTTTATTGTCATTAAGCCATTAGCAGCAATAGACATCGAAATATAAAGCGTCCTAGCAATGAATATTGCTTTAATGAAGAATGATGGCAGAACTAATCTACAAAATGTTACGCTACAATCAATTTAATACAGTCCCTGTCCATAAGACCCGTAGGAAAGTCATGTCTGAAGAGAACAGCCGTCCGACATGACTTTCCTACGGGTCTTATAGACATGGACTAGACTAATTGATTTGTGCTGATTATTTCATAATTTAAGACTCTGTGACGAAAATTAATTACGGAAACCAAGTAAAGTTCCGTATTCTAAACGTAAGTTAGTTTCACCGGCTCGCTATTCTTACCTTCGTAATTATTTTAGTACTGTAAATAAATATGTGACATGCTATCGTACAAAATTTTAAGCTTGATCTATCCAAAATGGATATTTCATAATTACACAGTAAGTGCGTGAGGGATTCACCACAAAGGTAGCAGGGGTTTGATGCCCGTGATTACGTATATCATCTTTACTCACACGGAAAGTCATGTTCATTTCTACCTGCCTTTTCTTCAGATATTTTGTGGGAATCGTCTACTTCTTTTGAGGAATCCCTTGCGTACCTATTGCACAATTTTGAAATATATATATTTTTTGTGTAAATGAAGTCTTTGACGAGAGCATGCCACATCAGCTCCCCTCCCCTTCCCCGTTAGTTGTGTTACAAATTTAAAACTCTAAAGTTCATTTTTCTACGCTTTCCTGTAGCTCTGAAAGCTGGTTGCAATTTTCACCACCGGTAACCTAGATTTTTTCCCTTACTTTTAGTTGTACTACAGTATCAACTTTCAAAATTTAGTGGTGCATTACATTAGCATCTTGTATAAGGTAAAAGAGTTCAAATCTTTCCTAAACCCATACAGCGCTCTTTATTATATCAGCAGTCACACTGCATATACACCAATACAATGCCAGTTATACTTCTATTTGAACTCTAGAAATCATATCTTTATTGCTTCATGCTTCCTGCCTTCTCTCAATCATAATAAAGCATTCTTATTGACCACACACTATTATTCTGAGATTAATGTTATTCTGATATCACTTGTCCAATTTTTGCAGCTCAAATGTCATGAGAAGAACCATAAAATGAATCTTACGTATCAATATATTTTCTTTTAATTTGTTCAATGGTTCCATGGAACTATCTGATAATAAGATGCAATTCCTCTCATGAAATAGTACGTAGTCTGAATAAATACATGTGAATCTGAATTTGTAAGTAGGCCTAAAGATAATACATTTTTCTGTTTGCCTACGAACTTTATAACGAGTTTTCAAAACAAATAGATTGTGAATTTCGTGTTTTCTAACATACTGCTCTCTGGTGACAAAAAAGGAATTTATTGCAACTAACTTCTTTTTGTACAATTACTTAAAATCTTAAAAAAAAAACCGGAAAACTCACGAAATTAAACTGTGCACTAATGGATGTCCTGGTGACAGTAAAAATGGTAAGAATTCATTCTATATTGTTGGAAACTATAAGGTTTCTGATTTTCCTCAGTATGTTACTGAAAGAATCTGTGCAGCTAATTACCTGATTTTTCCACAAAACTGGCTAAAAACGTTTCACAGTGTACAATATAAGTTATCTACATGTTCCCAAATTCTTTTTCATAATTGTAACCGAAGAGAAAGTACCTCTTCAATGCCTCTCTCTCTCAGGGATTTTTTTTTTTTTTTTTAAATTATTTAACTTTAAATTTTACTTCTACTGCCCTTCTTAACTTTTATTTGCGGTAAAAGGCAAGGAAAATTATCGGTCCTTCCCTTAATATTTTATTCCGGTGTGAACCTCTCATAACTAAGCAACCAGGAAACTCATCACCGCATAGCACTGGTATACTGTATTCTCACCATAAGCCAGAAATAGTCTTCGATGAATATGGAATATGGCTAGGATAATCTATAGGAATTTCATTTTCCACATGGAATACGCCAGACATACTTAAGCATTCAATAATTTCTACAGCCTTTTATTCCTTATAGCGTTTAAATACTAGATCATGTCTCAGTGATTTTGCCCCCTCCCCCCCCCCCCCAAATCGGAGTGTTTCTCCTCTAAATTCTGGAGCACCCCTCCCCACCCCAATTTAATTTTTTATGGTTAAAAATCTAAAGAATCCCTGCAAAAGTCTACTTACATTACTTCAATTGTAGCCTTACCCCTAATTGAAAATCCTGGCAGAGTTCCTGTTATGGTGCACTTGTGTTCATGGACTTATTTATTACTTGGGAATATATTAAGAATGCTCAATGTATATTTCTTCATCATGGGAAACATTAGAGCCTATTCCTGGGGGAATATTCCATGATTATAATATTATAATTCCATTTATAATATTCCATGATTATTCCTGAAATACATTATTGCTCTGTGTGGGCATGACCGACGTGACGCGGAAATCGAACCTTCACAAACTCACTAGAGCTTATTCAATGTTCAGTACTTTAGCTACTAGATCATGAGGTCTGGCATTCAGCATTTGTGATGTAGTTATTTAGGCGCGATCGAGTCTTGCGAGCTTTCCTCAATCCACCACGCGACTGCTGGAATAGTATCTCACTTCTCTATCATTCCCCGGAATCTCCATCTGAGGATGCCATTCACTAAACGTCTGCCAAGCCGCTGTCGAGAAGTCGTGGGTTCGATCCCAACGGCCGACCATCTTGACGAAGGTTTTTCAAGAGTCACACCAGGCAAATGCTGGGATGGCACCTTCAACACGGGCCCTGGCCGACACCAATATAATATCTTCGCTCACGATTTTTTTTCTAAAGAGCTGTAATATTTTGTTTACGAGTGTATGTAATGCAGCGCCAAGACATTAGTAACAAAAATGATGACAATACTTGTAACTCCCTGAACTAATAAAGGTTAAATCTGGTCCCCACGATCTAGTCAGTAACGTCGCGGATTTTGGTTCAGCAACAGAGGCACGCAGATTCGAACTTCGGTGTCGACCATCCTGACTGAGATGTTCTAGAATTTACTTCATTTCTCAAGTCGAGTGACGGAATAGTACATGAACTGGGGCCCTAGTCGCTAACTTATCTTGATATACGATGAGCAGAAAAACTTGCCAGTTCAATTTATTAATGATTTAAAAAAATGTATTTGAAAGGACCAATATAAGGATTTACCAGGTGTATAAGCTTAAATCCGCTGTTTTGTAGTCAGCAAAACACATGGTGTGTTCATAGAAAGCACAAAGCAAGTTATTCAAAGTACTTTCCCTCGCTAGCTACACATTTTGCCCACCTCTCGGGCAATTTGTGGATACCACGCCAAAAAAAGTCCTGCTCTTTCGAGGCAAACCACTCATCAAGCCATTTTTCGGACGTCTGCACACGAATCGAAGTGCTGCTCAGCGAGGGCGTGGCCTATCGACGCAAACAGATGATGGTCTGTAGGGGCCAGGTCTGGTGAATAAGCGGGATGTGGTAGCATCTCCCACTTAAGTGTCTCCAAGGAGTTTTGAACCACTTTAGACGTGTGAGATGGGGCGTTGTCGTGGAGGAATATCAGCTTGTCATGTCTTTGTTGATACTCCGGCCTTTTTTCACACAGAGCACGGTGCACGTTGATCAGTTGTTGGTGGTAGCGATGGGCATTACAGTTTGACCCGGTTGCAACAGCTCAAAGTAGGCAATACCCTGTTGATCCCACCAAACACATAGCATCGTCTTCCGTCCGCAGCGATTTGGTCTCGAGGAAGATGTTGATGGTTGGCCGGGATCAACCCACGATTTCTGGCGTTTCGGATTCACGGAATATATCCACTTTTCATCACCCGTCACAATCCGATGCAGGAACGACTTTCTTCTTTGTCTGGCGAGCAACATTTTGCATGTGTGTTGGCGTCTCTCCAGCTGCCGATCGGTCAATTCATGCGGCACCCATTTTCCGATCTTTTGAACCTTTCCCGTGACACGTAGACGCATGGAAATGGCTGCTTGAGTAACGCCCAATTGCTCGGCCATCATTTATTGCGATTGGGTATCGTCCTCGTCTAACAGCGCCTGCAATTGATGGTCCTCAAACTTCCTGGGCCGATTTTCACGCTTCTTGTCACTCAGGTCAAAATTGCCGTCTTTGAACCGACGAAACCTATCTCGGCACGTTGTTTCCGATAAAGTACTGTCACCATAGGCCTCCACAAGCATTCGATGAGCGTCGGCAGCCGATTTCTTCAAATAGAAGCAGAAACGCAGAGCTTCCCGCATATGCTCTTTTTCTAGCACAAAACTAGCCATGCTTACCAACGGAACACTGTGTGTTGTTGTCTGCACTTGCTAATTATGTGCATTGATTCGTGTTGCCAGAGGTCCAACTCATCCACACAATAGGTCTGGCGTGCCCATGGTAGCTTCATACGCTCACGAACGCCATATATGGGCAAACAGCGGATTTAAGCTTATACACCTGGTATATATATGTGTGTGATGCGTACCACATGATGAATGGCTGCGTTGTTTTTCAAATTCCTGCCCACATAGCAATTTTCAACTGACTCAAAATTGAATGAAGCATGTATTTTTTGGTAAGTGTCACAACTGTATGCAAGCTTGGCAAATCAAACCAAGGAGATTGAAACAAGCTTGGATCAAGCAGTCTAGTTGACAAGAATCAAGTATGAAATAGCCTTGACAAGAGAAAAATAGAAAATAGGTTTCAAGCGGGATTTAATAAACATAATTGCGTATATTTTTTACATTGATTTTAGAAAATGTGTGATCTTGCGTACATCCCGTCTTTATTCCATTACGTGTCTTAATTCTCTCATCTTGAAGTACAGTCGAAATTGTTCGCACTTTTCTGCGGCTGGATTTGAACCTGGATCCTTGTGTTTTTTTGGGTTTTTTTGTCTGTTGCTTTAACTGATGCTGCTTGGGCTGTTGATAAAGAACGTCGGTTATGTATTTCATCAATTCAGATAATGAATTGAGTGGCATGTAGAGAATACTATTTTCATTACAGAATGACCTTATAAGCACGGGGTATGTAGATGTTTTAGTGTTATTTTCCCATTACACAGACTTTTTCAAGATGCCTGACATTTTTTCTCAACCGTTTATGAAGAAGTTCTTTTCATGCTTGTTTACCAATTTCAAAACAATATCAAGTCTGCGAAGATGAGTGAAAGTGACTGACAACCTTGTCACAAGTTAGCGGCTATTTGGGTACAAATAAAAATTTATAGATAGACCTACTTAATCAGATTTTCCGCTCCTGACTGTACATTTTCATTTAAGCTCAAATCACAGACAAATAATTTGAAATCATCCCTGAGATTCTTAATAATGTATACATATCTGAAGCTAAAGTAAGTTAATATTGGGTAATTGAGAAAGCAAATAGATTTTATATTTATGTTTAAGCATTAATATACTTACATTATAAAGAGGTTTAGAATGTAATCTTTCCCTGTTCATATGAAAGGAAACCGCATAAAAAAATCACAGAAAACTTATTACTATCCAAATACAAGTACTTAATTAGCTTCTCCATCTATATTACAACATCGGAAATCCTTGAACAAACGAAAATGTGAAATCCAAAACATCTTATTCTTTCATAATTCAGTTTCCTTTTTGGATCTCTCATCTCTAATATGAACAACTCTCAGCTGTGAAGATTACATTCAGACACTATATAATTCGAATTAGTACGTTATTGTAATTCATACAGTTCTTAGTGATTTGTGAGTGATTACATTTATTATGTGAATATAACCACCCCCTATAAGATTACTACAAGAAATTTCGTCCATGGGTCTCATTGGCTGAAGACCAGTGACTTGATATAAGTATCTATCCAGATAGAGTTCATACCTCTATCCGTTCTGAAAAATAACTTTTTCTTAGAACATGCAGTGTTATCAACTGGAAATTAACGTAATTTTTGTATACTGGTAATGTTCATATACTGTGTACACATGTTGTCGTGAAGTTATTGTTATTATGGGCTACGCACGTTTATCGTAAAAATAAAATAATCTAAAGACAGCAACAATAAAATAACTTTAAGAAAAATCATCAATTCAAATAGAACCTATTTATTTCTATAATTTGTCCGAAAACGTTTTATGCAATTACTGCATAAGCAACTTTCAAGAATTTTAGCTCTAAAATTTGAAAAAGAAAAAAGAAGCACTTACATCGAGTAAATACGGTATATTTTCATAGGTTCTGCCACGAATTTCAATTGGGAAGCCGAAAAATCCAAATTCAGGGAGTGTAAGTAGAGTTTTTATTGATTTTAAGCGAATAAAAATTACAGTTAGGGGGGGAAGGGGTCGAGATTTTGGAGGGATGGAACACTCCATTAAGGGCGTTCAGCTCGGCGTATTTTGCACACCTCAAATGAATCGATTGTTGACCACTTAGCGCATCATTTTGCACTTCCGACCAGTATTTAAAAACTTCTTGTACACTCCGATTTGCAGAAAATGGCTCACTGATTTTCTTCTTCTGAGCTCCAAATTTTCATAATCTGACAATATCGAACGTTGCACTAGTTTCAAATCATTGTCGACTATTGGTTCGTTTTTGTCATATTGTGGAACTTGTAGGACTTAGAAAATCCCCCCCCCCATTGGCCATTTTCTATGAATCTTAGTGTACAACTTTTCGCACACGCTAGAGTGCACGAATTAACTGTTTTAATAGTCTACGAGAGAAGTAAACATATTAGCTGGAGCGGAGGGTGAATACATGTTTTTTGAATGGTAGTATATTGCTTTAATCTAATGAACTATTATGATTAGCACCGGACATTTGTCACTTTTCTCGCTATATAGACCTATTTATTATTTAACCTTGTTAAATACAAAACAAAAACAATGTGAGGTAAGAAATGAACACACAAATTGAAAAAGCTCGTTCAAAATTTTACTTAACGCAATACAACTTCATAACACGACCCCATGAGAACATATGACAGCAATACTGTGTGATACACCGTGATATGTGTTCACAGTGTTCTATTATTAAGTTCCTTTGCGTTACGTTACGTATCTTTTACATTGTAAGAGATCAATAAATGACTATTAATATATATTAATAAAACGAACCCTGCTGTCATGGACAGTGGCGGCGCAAGGCAATCTGAAGCTTGGGGCAAGTGAATTTGATTGAGGCCGTTTCGCGAACACGATCGTGAGCGCAGAGTGCTACTATTGGCCATATCCTAATTCCTCGTTATTCCGAACCCCTCGGAAAACAGGGATTGGATCTAGGTCAGGGGTAAATTCACTTAGTATACGGGGTATTGCATGTTTCATCTTAACGAAAGCGCTATAAACAGGTTGCCGTTTAACGGGTTGCTTATATCACAGGAGATTTCTTAATAAGTTCGGCTATCTTGCCGTAAATTAAATGCGTTAGTGAGGTCTCCCCAGGTACAAAATGTGTTTCATCCAGAATATTTTATTCGTGGGGAGGCTCGTGGCGGACTCACGAAAGTTATAAATATGTGCTAAAGATATAAAACAACAATAAGCCCTAACGTTTCATAACAATATGTTGTAGTTCCGTAGTTACCCTCAAAGAGTAACACGAACAATATGTGCTATTATATACGTATTTCAGTATACGTATGAGTAATACAAATGAAAGAAACAGTGAAATAAATTCTGTTGATGATATCAAGACTAGCTTGCTTGGTTTTGAAGCAAACGTGATTTCTAAGCATTGTATAAAAATAATTATCAACACTATTAATAAAACGCAAGAAACGCACTTCAAAGCATGCCAAAGCAAACGTAACGAAAAATGTCGAATTAGTAAACTATATAGATATGTGAAAAACACAGAAACTATAGAAATTATCTTTTCAAGCGTCCATTTCCAAACGGGTCCTTGTTCAAGCACCGTAAATGTTAGGAAATTAACACAAACACTCGTTATGGAGCACTTCTAATTTTTAAACGTTAGGGAAAATTTGCAGGTATCCTAAAAATAGTTGCAGAATGTAATAGTTTACCAATGTTTTACTTTTGCAAAACAGTATTGGAAAATATAAAGTTATATGAAACTTTTACTGTTAATTATGTTTCTGTCCTTTACTTTCTCACGAAATTCAAATGGTCAGAGTGTGGGCCCCATTTTCACCCTATTCCTCTAAAACGTTGAAAAAATTGTCAAATTTGAGCGGACATGCACTAATAATTATGGGTTTCAGAATTACAAAAGAAGTAGTTTAGTGTCTCTTGGACCTTTTACTACAACGTAAGATGGTTTTCGAGCTTATTTTTTTTAAATTTGAATTCTGGGACTTTGTCTCAATTTTTTTTATATCGTGCAACTGTTGAGCACCGGGGGCCCCTCGCCACTTGGGGCCCGGGGTGGGGGCACCGCCCCCCCCTTTGCGCCGCTACTGGTCATGGAATTATTTTATTTTTTAAAAAAAGGCGAGATTAAGAAACAGAGAAATCGAAATATTGTAGACATGAACAAACTAATTTATAAATAGTATTAAAAAAAAGTGCACTTCTTGTACACTATTTTGTACATATTTTCACACAAGATAAAGTTATCTGATAACTGATTTTGCTAGTGTACTTTTTAACAAACCGAGCAACCAAATAACATAGTAATTCTGTCACGCCACGTTCTTACTGTGTTGAAAAAGTTCCATGTAAAAATAAGTACACGGGAGATTACCACGACATATTATTCACAAACATGTACAAAAGTATACACTGTAAAAATTGTTCAACCAATTTGCTGGAAAATGACAAACAAATCAAGCATACTATCTGCGTAGAAATTATCCAGTTACGTAACTGAAAGGTTTCTGATTTCCGTAAAATTTCCTACAGCCAGTTCTTGACTTCTTTGCACCAAAGTTCTGAAATTTTTTAACAGTGTATCGAAGTGAACAAAAGTTGATTAATTTAAATCATATACAAAAGATGAGAGCATAGAATACAAAATAAAAGAACTCTCTCTCTCTCTCTCTCTCTCTCTCTCTCTTTCCCCTCTATATGTCATGATAAACGAAAAGAAGCATCATTAGATAACACTTGAAGACATTGTTTGCTAGATGGTATTGTAAATCTTGAAACACTTCGTATTTTCTACTTTTTGTCTCAAGACAATGATAACGCGTATAATGCATTTGGTTTTTCCTGCATTCTTTTGTTCGCAAATGCAAGAATAGGTGATGATGCATACGGAACTATGATTCAGGCACCACCAATCATCCCATATAATGAATGGGTTGACCTTTTTGTAATAGCAGATCCTACAGCGGCGGCTACAAGTCCCACACATTATAATGTACTTACACACACACACACACTGTTTTGAATTTATTGATGCGAGAAAAACCAAACCAGCTGGAAAATTAATTCTGACATCAAGGTGTTTCTCGCCAGATTACTAAAATACTGGTTCATCGGGGACAGTACATGTGTGTATGTGTGTTTGAGGAGGCTGCAGGGTAAAGGGTGCAGAGGGAATTAGATTCATTTACCTTGAGATTCATCCGAACAAAGATATTTTGTCGACTTGTTCATCGGACGTTAAATAATGAAGCAATTTCTTCTCTCTGCTAGACTGAGTAATATTCACATTTAGCAGATAGGTGCAGCTTTGTATGAATGTTGATCTGTACCATATCTTAAGGATTTAAAATAAACTACAAAGAATTCCGGCCTAAATTCTAGTGCTTCATCCCATAAAGAATCAAAGGGTACCACGAATTCTTTGTTGGCAAATGCATGAGCAATGAGAGATTAACAATGCTTATCGATTACCATTGTTTTGTGACTCCTGTTCGCTGAACCCAAGTTCCATTCGTTTGTCACTTCTTCTCCTCCTTATGATACTGTATTAACAAAAGCCAACTTATTTCGAGACGAGAATCAACTTCAGATCCGCTCGAAACTAATATTGCTGCCAGAGACAGTCTGTAAGAAACTAAGAATAGCGCTGAAGATAGTACGGGCGAACTCAACTCGTCTACCTTTTTTTGGCCATTACAATTTATGAACGGTCTTCAACAATGTCTACGATATGATTATTCGAGTTCATCCTTTACTAGCATTCTAAATGTCCATTCAAGTGTGTGTGTGTTTTTTTTAGATCAGGTGTTCATCAAGTTTTCCTTAATATCCACAACGCCACATATCGTCGTCCCCATCACAAAATTTCGAATCTCAATTATTGCTATTTTTACCATAAAAATTTCTCGTTATAACAATATGAGAAAGAGCTTACTCCATTTTGGTGCATATTCAATAAAAATGTGTTGTTTCTTTCATTTTGATAATTTTAATATGGTCACATTTATTTTTATTGGTAAAAACAGAAACTTGAAAATCTGGATAATTAATAACATTATTTTATAAACCTGATCTTAAGCAACCAACTTGGTACAGGCATCAAAGCAAAGTTCTGAATTCTTTTATCGGAAAATGATGGAAAAAATAATGAAAATCCTTAAAATTCGGAAAGTATGGAGAAGTTTTACATAGTCATGCATCGTTGAAGTTAAAAGTATTCTGGAAGTGGGGGTAAGGGAAATCAACTTCAAGCTATGCTGCTCACAACGCGAGAAGATAAATAAAAATGTCTAAAGATACTTCGGCCTAAATGTTGCCTAAAATTCGTAAATTGAAATTATTTAGTAAAAATAAACTTCCCATAAAATATTGGCCAATTCTACGTAGATTCTTTTCTACTAAAAATATAAACACAACAAATTTGTAATATATTTTGATGAAGCACAAAATGAAATCTGAAGCTATTATTAACACTGACAGGAATCATCGTGAAGTTGCGGACTTATCCAGACGTTTCTTAAGTTACTTTTTCTCGCTTGCGAATACTTCTTTCAAAGAATGCTCAGATCAGAGCAGTACAACTTACCTACACGACTTTATTGAGACTCAACAAAGTATTTCCTCTGAACAGTGATTTACGCATTTTAAAAACGTTTTTATTAACTCGCCTTCTTGTCTGTCTGTTCGGTACAAATTTTGTAATTGATTTTTAACTCACTTCCCATCATCCGATTTCTTTAAAATTCTGTAACCTTGCTTGCTTCCGATGACAATACAATATTCAATCATTAGGTATACGACAGAATAATCCAGTTAACTGTAATTAATTAATTTAAATAATTCGAAATTATCCTTAAATGCACGCAACGCCGCAACTATTTTGTGAAATTTGGGTTGCCTATCTCGCAGGGAGTTTGATATTCATTCAAGCATACAAAGCTCTTTCAACAACGTACAAAAAAGTAAATTAAAAAAATAATAAGGGAATTTTTTTAAAAACGCTTTTTTAAGATGTACTAAAATGTTAAAAAATAATAAATTGAATTAATCTTATGAATAGGAAAATAAAAACATGGGTGCTCTTCCTTACCTTATCATAAAGTCATAATATCTAAGAGTACGCACGCTTTTATTTTTCGATTCATAAGATTAATTAAATTTACTATTTTTTTTTTTACTTTTTAGTCCAACTTAAAAAAGCGTGTTTTTTTAAAAAAAAATCCTTTTTTAATTATTTTTTAGATTCTTAAATTGCCATGAGAACATGGTCGTCTTAAAGTATAGTCAAACTGGCATATACAAAGGGGTTCCACGATTCGAGAATCATACATAGCTACAAACGCTGTCAATAAATATAAAAATGAATATTCTTGCAGCAAACTGAACCTCAGTTTTGGCAACTTACTTCAGACCTTTCGTTGCATCAGAGTTTCGGTTTAGCCGGAAATATTCAGTAGTAGTCTCTGAGATTCATGTTTTAAGCAATCTTTTCCTAAAACGGTTTCTGTCTTTCGAGTGAGTGGTCCAGATCATCCACGAAAAGATTGTTGGGTCTTTATTGGGTGCTCATACACTTTGCGCGCTAAAAATATTTTATTTATTCAAATTATTACGAGTTCATCGTATATTTCTCTGATACAAATCCTTCAAATGAACACAGTCTGAAGTTGGTAGGAGAAATAGCAGAAGAATGTTGCTTACAGATTGTAAAATTCTTTTAGTATGTTCAGCCCCTGAATTCCTTTCTCCCGGCTTCTAAACATTGATGGAGTGTTCTGACATCATCTTTAGGAAAAGATCATATCGAAACAAAGCCGTAAAGCGATTGTCTGGCACGAGATAATCGTCAATTTTCTTAACTGTTCGACAATTTTGATAGCACTGATCAGGATGTGAACCCAAGGCAATGGGTAGAAGGATTGAGCAAGAAAATGGAGAACGTAGAAAAGATCTTGAGCTGACCTGACAATCCTTTGAAGAGATATTCTCGAAAGGGTAAACAAAATAAACAAAATTCTGCAGACAGAAGAAGTGGATATGTTGCTCTGAATATTTTAGAATCTGAAAACGTATCTTTGGTAAATCAGAATTAGTCAGTGTGAATTGAAGGTCAGGCCTAGTACTGAATTATAGTCATGTGAAGAAACTGAACGAAAGCAGCATTATAATAATTATCATAGCTCAGAGGAAGACGTGAAAATTTCAAGATGGAAACAGTTCTCTCTGCCCTGGTCTATTTTAATTCTCTGAATTCCTACTTGATAAAACGAACAGAAGCTTGTTTCTGGCATTGAATCTGTTTCTCTTTTCAGTAAATTGAAAACCAATCGTTCTGATGGGATAAACAAAAAGTGTAAACGTTTGACTAATTTGTATCACAATGGCTTGACTGCAGTGTCCTTCTAATTGAATGCAAGAAAATTCAAACACTACAGAGTTCTTGATGAAAATCGTGTGACTTTCCATGCGCTATACGGGATTAATAGGATAACTTGTGTGTTTCTCAATGTCGAAATTGTACTCGGTATGTTCACGCACACGGTTCTGACCAACTATACAGCAGAACGTTGCATAACAAAATTAATGGTATATACTGTAGATCATTTCACTTCAAGCCTATCATAAACGAATTCTCTGCAGAGAAATTTAGCAAAAGTTTGTATTAATGATCAATAAATAATTTTCTGTACCGTCTCTGTCTGTGAGGTGTACCAATTAATTATAAATTTTGTGTTCAAAAGTTTGTGTTTTTCAAAGCTTATATTAATTTCCTAATCCTCCCTTTGCAGTATGATTTTTTTTGTATGTTAAATCGAGACGACTAAGGTGGGCAGGGCATGTAGCTCGGATGGAGGAAAAACGAAGATTATATTCTATCCTGGTTGGAAGGCCCGATGGAAAGAGGCCATTGGGAAGACCGAGACGTCGTTGGGAGGACAATATTAGAAGAGATCTTCGAGAAGTAGGTGTTCGTGATGAAAACTGGCTTGATACTGCCCAGGATAGAATCCAATGGCGAACCTTTGTTACTGCGGCGATGAACTTGCGAGTTCCATAAGCCATAGAGTTAGTTAGTTAGTTAATGTTATAAACATTGGTTTGATGAAAATACTAGTAGAGTGAATTAAGAGAAGACCGGGAAAATTGTCTACTTCGCTGCCATTTTGTTTGTATGACTCAACATTGTAAACGGATAGTGCCAGTAAAGGCTAATTCACACATACGGTGCAGTGCACATGCCGTGTGCCCCTGCCATGCCTCAACAGTACCGTCTTGAAAAGAAACCATCTCGGTCGCAATAACATCATCTTCCTCCTTGGAATCCATCATTGGAACTGGTGTAAAGCAACACGGCATAGGAACGGCACCCTATGTGTGAATGGGCGCGGCCATGGCACGGGCGGAGCATAGCAGGGGAACGGCATGGGCACGGCACCGTATGTGTGAATTAGCCTTAAGAAGTACATAAATGAAAATATAAGTAGAAAAGCGTATATTGTAGTGTAAGACCATTTTGTTTACTTATCAGTGGTAGGAATTCCAGAACAAAAGAAGACATCTAGCGCAGAGTAGGAATCGTGGCATCTTACCTCGTTACTTGGGACAGACAGCTTGCTGGATTTCAGTATAACTTACCTGTACTTGAAGTCCATCTCTTTTTCATTTGCTTGCAATGGATTGTACGATAAAACTTGTCTCCTACTATTCACGTTATATTAAGGGTAAAAAGTGCTTACAGTGAAGTTGTTTCTTTTTTTCCTCTTTTTTCAGATCATGCCGAGTTCTTCCCACAGTCCTTAAAAATATCGGCACATCAACTGGCAGCAGAAAACTGATAAGTTTACAGAAAACGTTTCATGTTTCAAGCTTACAAATTTTACGAAATACTCTACAAAACCTTGAGCAGCAACCAGTGATAATGGTGATAATGCTATTTCTGAATTCGAGGATGGTCGTAATTTTTGTTCAGTCGATGATACATCCAGATCGTCCATTGGCCAGATTGGATGGAATGAACTGTTCTTGAAGAAGAATTGATATAAATAGAGCTGCAACTTGTGACTCGTGAAGTTTCTAGTGCAGATATCAGTAGCAACACTCCTGATGATTTGACAATGATTTCCAACAAGGCTGAAAAGATCTTTACCTCCAACTACTTAATTGGGCAATTGTCTTCTATCTACATTTTTTCAATTTGAATCCATTTATGACCTTTAGGTAACTTTTGCTAAGGTCGACCTTCATCAATACTTTGAATATCCAAGAAATATGCAACATCTTTGCAGAATATTGTACTAATTCATGTGATAGTGTCAAATGAGAAAGAATGGCACGACATGCAGCAGTTTTCAGTGTGAGAAACCAAAAGCGTATAAGTAAGAGTGCAAAAAACTGCTAAGTATAAACGTAGGAAAATAATTGTGTCGTTTGTTGCTGACTCTGGTGTACGGCAGATGAACTCCCTCACTTCGATCCAAAGGGTTCTGGCATAGTTGACAACGCGGAATAGGGCTGCCAACTAGCCTTCACCTGTAGGACCGGAAAATTTACACCTTTATGATTAATACCGGTAACTGGTAGACTTCTTAACAATTTTTCTATGTGACCGCTATATTATTGAATTCAGAATGTAAGGGAAATTTGTTACTGTCTAACGCACAGCAGGAAAGGTATGGATTCTTTATAGAATGGTAGTTTTTGCTAGCGGTGGCTATCGAACTTCTAGTACTCTCTTCACGCTTTTCTCCAGCTGAAGTCCCATTTCTTACAAAGAGGAGGGGGTCATCATCTTCTGCTTATACTCGACTGATATTTTTTTTTGTCTGCTTGTGTCTGGTATAGATCGCTTTAGTCTGAAATGTTCGTTTCTAATAAATAAACTGAGGTTTTTACCGGTACTTCGCGAGAAGATATTTCTGCTACATCTGTAAGTTTCTTGTAGGGCGTATGCTTCTTGCTGTCTCCGGTTTTGCTATTTTTCGACTTTTGCTTTTTACGAAGGAGGGTTCGTTAATTTTATTTCCCATAGTTTACAACTCTTCACATAAATAGTCAGAATGATGAGACGAATTTATATGAAAAGTGAACGAGAAAACAAAGAAGTTCTCTCGTAGTAAACGAACACCTTACTAAGAAAAGTTACTGAATTAATCGTTTAATCGAATTAAGGTTTTAAACATGTAAACTTTTCGTGCTGAATATTTATGACTATGTGACAAATAAGTTATTTTCGTGTATAGATAACAACACAAGATCAAGTTCTTTCAAATTAATTTTACTATTTTCCTTTTTCGGCAGTATGTAAAGGGTGGTATAAAGACTTAAAATATTGCTAAATAGTTGCCTCCAATTCGGGACAATGACAAAAAAATTAACTAAACATTTATTAAGGTAATGCAGTGACACCCGGTGTGCACTGAGTCAAACTGAACATGCCGTAACGCAATCAATTGTAAGAATGAAAAATCTCGTATTTACGATAAATAAAATCTGAAAGTGTGAGATTTTGCTTTGAGATATCCTAGGATATCCCTGTATCTCTATGGGAAAATGCGTATTCCTAGAACATGCTTGTGCTGTGTCGGTGGCTACTTTCGCGGACTACAGATCGAAGGGAGTTCTATTGTCGGCCATCATGAGTGAAGTTTTTCCTTGTTTTTTTCCCATAGTTTCACCAGGCGAATCCCGTAATAATATTAAGACCATGTCCCAAAGGTAAGGTTTATTTAATGTTGAGAAAATCGTTAAATAGCTGGCTTTTCAACAATTTATTTATTTACTTTTCTCTCTCACTCTTTCTATCCACTTCACCTATTGATTGACTGACTGGTTTGTTTTTAACGTCCTAAACTAGCTGGTGACCTAAGGATGGGACCTAAAGTATTTTGTAAAGTGGGCTCCGAACAGTGAACCCGGCAGAAATTGAACTCATGACCACGCGCGTAGAAAGCGAACGCGCTAACCTCTCGGTCACACCGAGATCCCCCACGTGACCATAATATGCATACCTAGGTAATTTTCAGTGTTTTATCATGTTTATCCCCTCGCTGCGAAAAGTGGTGATTTTTTCTAAACTTTGATTTTTATGTGCAGGTTTGTTGATGGAATGTTAAAACATTAAAAATGTAGTCTTAGAATTCATGACGTCATACGGATACATTTTAAAACAAAATATTGTAAAAAAAAATAAAACTTTAAGATAATGTACTGCTACTACTTTATTTTTTAACGGACGATTTTACGTGGAATGACCATTAGAGTACTGCACAAGTACCAATGCAAACTTAAGTTATTCAACCATTTTCGCTATTATTTTTCTTCCTGTACTGGTGATTTTCGTAAATAGGAGACAGCTTCCCGTGCGTAGGATTTTCAAATTCTTATCCACGACACTCAATTCGTTTTCTTTCAGGATCACAACTAATAATTAGCCCAAATGAAATGGGTTATATGTACTAAGAATACTAAGATGCACCTTTTTTAATGGTTCGTTATTTGATTGATTAGTTCACTTTACCCTCATTAAAAATTTCTTTTTCAGGAACTTTTCTACCAATCAATTTTTACATCCAAAGGTGAACTAAGCAATCCTATTTATTTTCAATCCAAGATTGGCTCTTGGACACAGCTTCAATGTCAATATTTCTTTTTCATTTAAAATTAAAATAAAAAACTACTTAAAGATATCCTAATTACTTCCTTCTCATCTGTGCATGCGACGGGATTGACAGGCAGGATTCGGAGATACCAATCAATCAAGTGAAATCTTACACGTCGGGAATAGCACTTACGTGAAATGGACATATTAACTGTTTTCTTCACTTTCCCAACATTTTGCAAGTTGTCGCTAAAACTTTTTTTTTTTTTTTTTTACAATTCAGCATTTTACAAGTAAAGTACCCAAAGTGAGGACTCGAGTTGCTCATCAAGTGATATCTTAAATTGAAGCTAAAAAAAAAAGTCTATCTCCTGAGACCTGAGAGTAACAACAAACCGCGCGCCAACCCCTAATGTCTGATTTGTTGTGTGCCTTCTCACGTAGTTGGATAACATAAAATAGTTCTTATGAATATGCGCTAAAAGTCAACGTAAGAGTATTAGCTATTTACTGTAATGTTAATTTCTAATAAGTATATAAAGATTTAGAGATATGTTTAAGTGGCATTTGAAATCGTGAATTATATTGAATTCCTGATATATTGTTTTCACTGCCTCCCCTTGACCCTCTCTCACTCAGGAGCAGACGAAATTTAGCGTCCCTTGCTAATGACAAGCAACGGTCACATTCCAGTCCAGCCAGCGGGGAGGACACATTCTTTCTCTTTCTTCGTGTAACTGTGTGTCCTGTGTTTGCAGTTTGACAGAGGCATAATTCCAGAGGAGCGAATATTGTGCTTTTTCGTGTGTTCTCGTTACTGTATATACTTTTGATTTTCATGAATATATTACTGTATACCTTCTTTCTCTAACGTGTAAATTTCTTAACTGTCTTCAGGATGTAGCAGAGTTATTAACACGTGGCTAAAGCACGTGCGTCATGGGAGACAGAAACATCTCTGCCTACAAAAGCCAATCCGGTTGCGATTAGCGCGGATGAATACGCTTTCTAGTGCTACAGTTGTTTACCTTTACTCTCAGGTCTCAGGAGATAGACTTTAGTGATGAGTATAGTACACCTGTGAAATCCTAGCTGCAGAGCTCCAGAAATAAAAAGGTTATGGCGGGTCAAAGTTCAAAGAGAAAGCAAATTGTATTGAAACAAGTCACAACGAAAGGCAGAACAAAAGTCAGAAGGACATGGTTTTGAATTGAAATGCGATTCATGTGAAGGAAAGAGGCACGTACAAAGTACTACACATTGATATAATCAATATGTAAGTCGTCAATGAAGACGTGTGACAAGCAGATACTTTGCTCACAATGAGCACACTTGACAAACGAGATGTTCTCACATGAGGTCTTGTAACACTCGTCACGTATATTAGAATCAAAACAATAATCCAATGGAGAAATCCAGGGCTCGGGCTCCTCATCCAAGTAGCCGCTTTTGTAAAACGCAAACCTGATCATGTTGCGGAATAGTGAGGCGCTGAATTGGAAGAGAGTGAAGGACTGCATTCGTAAAATGTTATCCCGATGCCAGAGATTAATTTCCGAGGAAGCGATAACTGTGTCAGTAATGAACCTGATAAATGATTTATATGGACGGAAGAAGTAAACATCCAAGTGGTTGGATGAAACCAGTGCAACCACCAGGAATTAAACGTTTGAACAGTGTTATATGATTAGGGCATAATTCATTTGATACGTTATCATCCTTATTTGCACTCCATGAATCCAGCAAAAGCAAGACTTTATCACGATCGGCAGGCAGGCTATTCCAGAATACAGAGTAAAACTCTTTTAAATCACTTTTGTGAACATCACAAGCAGCTAAATTCGCTTTCTATTTGAACTTTGACCCGCCATAACCTTTTTATTTCTGGAGCTCTGCAGCTAGGATGTCACAGGTGTACTATACTCGTCACTAGCTTCAATTTAAGGTATCACTTGATGAGCAATTCGAGTCCTCACTTCGGGTACTTTACTTGTCAGAACATTGTCATTGGGTGCGTGCTAAATTGTTACTATACAATTTACTTCTGCTTGATTAATACTACATTACCAAGCCCTTGTGGCTGAGCGATAACGCGCGCTGCCTTATATTAAAAGTGTCCTGGGTTCGATAGTCGGTGAGGAGACAAAGGTGTTTCTTAAACTGTAGTACCCTTCCTTAATATGTCATTTTCATCCGATGGAAGCCAATGACGATTCAGCATCGGTTCATCTTGGCCAGGAGTCCAGGATATTCGAGTGATGGACCTGTATTCTCACAGGACACCCATCATTATCAGCATCATCAATGCTATGTTACTTAATTCCACCCTCCTAGTGATTCTACCAGACCGTTTCCCCACCAAATTCTCAAGCGCAACCCCAACTTTAATTTTTTATTGTCAAAAATCGATAGAAACCGTGCCAATATTGACTTTACACCCCCAAACTGAAAATCCTGGCGGAATCCCTGCGCAGCAATTTGTAAGTCTTTTTGTAACTACCTGTTTTTAATTTCTTAAGCAGTGTTTTCTGCATTAAGAGAAACGTTGCCTTTTTTATATACAAAAAAAAAAGGCATTCCTGCTGAGAACATAAGTTTATAGGCCATTCACATGTTTCTGTGTTTACGTGAATGTGTTTGTGTTTTGTGTGCATGAAACACATACACTCTTATATATAATAATCTCTCATCCATATCGCTCAGGGTGTCAACGTACCTACCAATATGTTAAACGTCTGTAGATTGTTCCTCACCAAATAGGGCATTGTACGTACAGAACTTTCCCTCCAACCAGACTCATACAACTCTCAGTTTTGCGTGAAGAAACCCATTTAATAAAGTAATATTTGCAACGCGTATACATAAATACATACATACATTTTATACGCATACGTAATTTTTGATCATTTCCTAAGTTAAGATACAAAATGTAACGTCTGTTGCTTCGTTTTCTATAGACCCTCTGTAATTATAGTTTGCACACTTTGAAGACCAGTTGAAAAAGAAAATCTAAACGATCTCTTTAAGGCTAATGTTCATACACGACTAAGCATGAAGTTTTCTGCATATGTGATTGCATCACCAATGCAGAGAATGAAGCAAAGTCGAGGAAAAAACATGTTACTTTCGCTCGCCAATAATACTTAAAAGTTAAATTGAGTGAGATTAAAAAGATACGTTGCAAATACATCTACTTTTTAATAAAATGTTAACAATTCCATATCATTAAAATATAATTTGTACAACTGTATGCTATATTAATTATGTTTAAAAATTTATTTATAATCATATTAAATGAAAGGAAGTAATTGTACGAGTTAAAATGTATATGTATTTGTTCTTGTTAAGGTTTAACATGTATAATACGTAATTTAATGCATAAGAATAGAAGAATTAAATTTTAACTTTAAATTAGAATACTGTTGCAGTATATTACTTAACGATTAAATGTGGAGATAAATACTTTCGATGGGTGGGGTCATTTACAATAAATCAGTTCGAAATGCTAATTAATTTTTTCTTTTCGAAGGAATAAATAATGAAATATTTTTATTCGTAAATTTCATTCACCACAATATTTGATGCAATTATATGAAATTTCACTTGGCTTCGCATTTGAGAGGTCCTGGGTTCTATACTAGCGGTCTACCATTATGACACACCATACAAATTCCGGGATGGAGCCTTTAACTTATTCCCTGGCCGACTGTTATTTATTTATGGCATTCCCGTATGCTTTCCCTGTATTTCGGTATGAGCCATGCACGCCTAAAAGCCACAAATACATTGAAACAAAGCACTAAGGCATTACGATTATTGGTTACTTCGTATAATTGTGTAGAATATTTACAAGAAAATAGAAAGTAAACACGAAGCAAATTAGCATGAATTCATTTTACATCTCTGTGCTCTTTCTTGTATTTCAACTAGTGAAGTGTGTACCTATAATTCATTCACTTATTACTCTTGACATCTTAGCAAATCAGGCGTGAGTAAAACAAGATGCCAAAATCCCATAAGTAAATTCACATTCAAATTTCGTATTAAATCTTGGCGGTCCCGTAAGAGGCTTCTAGGTCAGAATCCGGATAAGCGATTTGAAAATCCCTGTTCTAGACTACAGACTAAGAAGTGTATAAAACAAATGATCATGCGCGCCATATGTAAAAAAGAAGAAATTTGGAAACGATAAAAAAAAAAAAAATTTTTTTTCCGATACTTTGGGTCGTTCTGTTAACACTGCATACTGATAAGAACAACTAAGTTGAGGACTACACGGCAACCTTTCGCACGTGAGAACGTTATTTCATCAAGTTGGCTCTGAAGTAGTTGTTAAAATGGTAGCGGGGATTAGCTTTGTTGTGTTTTTAAGTATGTTTAGACGGTACCGGTTAATGTTATTGTTGGAAGTTGTTCAATTATTTATTGAAAATTGTTTACTAAAGCAATAAACATATTTTAAATGCAAAGGAAATAAAACTGACGATGTAAATTTTTATTGATCATTTTGCTTGATAGTAATTCTGTATGGTTATATGGTCTTCTCATGGTTATAATATAAACAATGCTTTTATTCACATGATTTAGTCTTAACAGTACACACACCGTTGCTAAGAAAGATATTTAATGTTAGGCATTCCCAGGTTCGAACAGGAGGCGTTCTGAATTGTCAGCGAGAGTACTTTCTGGATTCCTTGATGCCCTGTCCCCTGAGGTAGATCACCAAACGATCTACCAGCCAACTGCACTTAACTAGATCGATGATATTCCACTAGGGGTAATAGCGGGAAGAGGATCATCGTCTTGGAAGAAAACCCACCTAAAAGTTGCAAATCACTGCTCTTGGTACAGTTACTTACAAAAGTAAATGGAGGTTGGAATTATAAGAAATAGTAGCTTTTTTCTTCAGGAGAATTGTTACACTGTACGCCTAATAGTTAGATAACCAACATGACAGTACTAATATGCGCCGAAACATAGCGTACCAGGATACTCCTCCATTTGGAGCAAGAAAGCTTTAGTACTTCAGCATACCACGAGAGAGTTAGACAGAAATCCCATTCTTGTCTTGTTCAAACACACATACACACACACACACACAGAGAGAGAGAGAGAGAGAGAGAGAGAGAGAGAGAGAGAAAAGGATGAAAGGAGATGGGGAAAGAGCGAAAAAAGAGGGGATAAAAGAAGGAAAAAGGGAAGGAAAAATGACGGAAGACATGGAAATAAATTTAAATTTTAACGCTTATGAATACACAGTCTGCGTCTCTCCCCTGCCCGCTCTCTCTTTGTCTTGTGCTTTTCTCCCTTTATGGGATAAATCTCTTTCAGGAGCAATCGCGAACATCATTTACAGCGCTTAGTCCCTTGAAAAAATATTTTGAAATCCAGACTGGGAATCGAACCCAGAACCTTCAGAATGAGAGTCTGACAGGCTGACCACTTTTTTTTTACTTTGCTAACTCATACAACAATATAATTCGTCACAATGCTCTTCAAACTTGGATATAATTACAATAACAACCAAACAAAACTTATTTTTAAACATATACTCTCTTTCATAATGTCCTTTAATTTACGCACTTTGAATTGACATTGAATTTAAATTTTATTTATGACCTTTAGGCATCTAAGGCTCAGACCGGGATAGGGAAGGGGAAAGGATTCGGGAAGGTGTCGGCCATGGCCTATGTTGAAGATGCAATCGGACATTTTCCTTGTGTTATTGAGGCAAAATCCTGGAAAACCTCAGTCAGAATGGTCCGCAGCTGGGATCGAACCCACGATTTCCCGAAAGCTACACCAACGCTCTATCACCGAGAATTGACAATGAAGAATGAGCGAGGGTATCTTACTTTTCTTGACACCCAGTATATTAAATTCGTATATTCACATCTACAGTGTATGATTTGTGTGCATGTGTGAATTCATTTATGTTGTTCAAGCATAACACTCGCCCGAGATAGAGTGGGGTAAAAGGATCCTGGAAGGATTTGTTTAAAATTATTTTAAGGCCTTTAGACATGTGAGAATCAAGGCGGGATGTGGATCGGATAGTATGTTGGACGATAGACGACCAGACCCTATTTATAGCCACCATCATAACATTTGCCCGGTATGGGTGAGGAAAAATCTTGGGAAACCTCAGTCAGAATGCTCGACCACTGGAATAGATCCCAGGACTTCCGAATGCTAAACCAACGCTCTAGAACTTTTTTGAAACTTTGTTCAATTTGATATACCTTTTTAAACTGTATAGACTTATATTCTTAGAATTAACTTAAAATCACACACACAAACTCATGCACGAGGCGTACCACTAACTGTGTAACTAGGATCACCCCCGGGAAGATAATCTGGCACAAGCGCAATTTTGCGCGGAATCGATGGCCCACCAATCAAAAACGGATCATACAAATTTTACGCCTTGCACTCAAACGTTGAGGATGAAAATAGTGAAAAGGTTGCAAGTCATCACCATCTGCAACGTCATAGTGACAGGCTCCAACGCCATTCACTGTAAATACAACGACCAAACGAGTATTTTGCAGGTCCAAGCATGGTGCAGCGGTAAGACGCTGGCTTACTAAGTAAGAAACACGGGTTCGAATCCCGGCGGAAGCAAAGATTTTCTTCATTTTTTCTTTCCAAATATGAGAGTATATGTTCATATTTATTATTAATAATTGCTTTGGCATGCAAATAGAGGCTACTGAAAGCTAGGGTATATATAAATAAACCAGGTCTGGCCCGCGAGGTGTGAAAGATGACACGGTGCGTCCGAAGGAAGCTGGGCTGCGTGAACCTCAGGGGGACGCAGTACCCCAGTTAGCGGGAGCCGTACGCAATCCAGCACTTTTGCATATACCCACCGCTAACCGGGCCTTCCCCCGAGTTGCATTTTTTAGTTACCATGGGTTAGCGGAGGTTAGCTAAGGTCAGGTTCGCACAAACAGATCGAAATGTATTTTGAGAGAAAGAAACGAAAATAAAGATAAATAACCAAACCTGACCTTACCTAACCTACCCTGACCCATGGGCACTAATTTTACAGAGTCTACGACAAATGGAAGAAAGCAATTATTAATAATAAATTTGAACTTAGAAAAATATATTTTTAAGACAAGGAGAAGAGAAAATCTTTACTTTTATTTTTAAAAATCTACACTTTTAAAAAAAATCTTGAAAGTGCACGAAAGGAATTATTAGTAATAAATTTTAACTTTTAAAAGTATATTTTTTAAGAAAACAAGAAGAAAAAATCTCGCTCACCCGCCGGGGATCGAACCCGGGTTTTATATTTCGTGAGCCAGCGTCCTACCAATACTGCACGCTAGACAGCTGGCAATTGGTGCTCTCGGTACTGTATTTAAATCCCCAACAGTTTACATTACCCACTTCTGACAAAAGCACCTTGAACGCAGAATTTCTAAAAAATAATATTTTCATTCTTACCGGTTGGGATTGGCGAATAAGCGCGCGGCCAGCAAGTGGGATTTACTTTCTTGAAAGATAGTTCTGAAATCTAGTATATATATATAAATAACTCCGCTTAGGGATGCGAGTTTAATGGTTAATTTAACAACACATTTTTCATAGTCTTTGTAGCTACGTGGTAAGAGTGTCAGACTCATTATAAAGTATCTGGGTTCGAATCCCAGTCTGAATTTCAAAATATTTTCTTCAAGAAATTAAGCGCTGTAAATGATGTTCACGATTGCTCCTGAAATATATTTATCGCGTGAAGGGAGACAGACATAAGGCAGAGAGAGAGGGGAGGTGGGGAAAAGAGGAAGACTGTGTGTTCATAAGCGTTAAAATTTCATTTATTTCGATGGCTTGCGCCATTTGTCTTTCCCTCTTTACTTGTTTTCTCCTATCTTTTTTCGCTCTTTCATCGTCTTCTTCCATGCTTTCTCTCTCTCTCTCTCTCTCTCTCTCTCTGTGTGTTTGAACAAGACAAGAATGGGATTTCTGTCTAACTCTCTCGTGGTTCTATAAATGATGCTGAAGGGCTAAATCTTTCTTCTTCCAAATAAAGGAGTATCCTGGCATTTCATGTTTTGGCGCATATTGGTACTGTCATGTTGGTTGTCTAACTATTAGGCGTACAGTGCAACAAATCTCCTGGAGGAAAAAGCTACTATTTCTTATAATTCCAACCCCCATTTACTTTTGTAAGTAACCGTACAATGTAGACCTAGGGCGGTGAGGGAATTTTCCACTATCTCATCCTATGGACCATTAAACGAAAAGCTTACAGCATCTTTTCCAAACAAAAGCATTTATTAGTTTCTGTTGTTGAATGGTCCATAGGAGAAAGCATCCTTCTAGACCCTCCAAAATCCCGTAAATGTTATTAATACTCGATAATTAACTGTGTTTTGAAATTGAGTCACTCAAAGCTTTCGATGTCTTTCTCGGATTTCACTGTCTAGGTTCAATCTAAATAGTGATCAACTGTAGTTGCGATGATTCACCAGAGAAAGCCGTGAAGGTCGTATCTGACCCCAGACAGTGCTGGGTTTCAAATCATCTTTTTGGACTGAGGTGGCCCAATGGTAGAGCGCTCACCTCTGGTGCTAGTGATCGTGGGTGCGATCCCTGCTCATTCCATGTGGGCTTTGTGGTGGAGAACACCGTGTGCGTGGGTTTTCTTGGGGTCCTCCTGTTTTCTCCCACTTTCGTCATTTCACCAATTTATCTCATCATCATCATCCATTCGGCCCGAGCCATAGTTGCATAAAGGCCTTAAAACTGTCAATACTTGCCAACAATTCTCTTTTTGTGTTTCGCTGTTTCAAGACGAATTTTAATTAACAGGAGCTTTGCGATATTTGACAGATATATACTGTATATGGTTTCTCACACCAACAAGGTCAAAATTATGCAGATGGTAGAAAGATCACAGATGGTATAAATAATTTGAGATACTGTGCCCATGATGTGTGATGGTATTAGGAATACACAAATTGCAGTTATGGCGTTACTACAGCTTCAAACTTCGGAGCTTGACTGAGATGGTATCGAGACTAGACGAGACGAGACTGGCATCAGTCTCCTCTTCTCGAAATTTTTAGAACAATCTTGGTCTTGGTCTCGTCTCGATCTGAAAATTCTGGTCTTGGTCTCGGTCTCGATTGTAAATCGGTCTCGTCTCGGTCTCGAGTCTCAACACGTTAGTCTTGGTCTCGTCTCGAGAGTCTCGAATGACGGTAGACTTTAAAAAGTTGCCGTCCGTTTACATATTTGAAATGGGTTTGCAGGCTTTCCGATCTCAGTACAAGAACAAGAATATTAATATGATATTAACATAGTTTGTTACATAGTTAATTAGGGATTTAGATTAGAAATAATATTCTGAAATAGAGAGAAAAACATCACGAGTTTAAAGTAATATAAAGCTTTAGTTAGGATATATAGAATACCAATAAGTTAGACACATTACAATATTTCTACTATACCATAAATTGCGATATTTATATACTTAACATTTAAGTTTAGCTATTTCTAAATTATATTTAAATTAACTGAATAACTGTTACGTTAAAAATGAAAAAATTACATTTTAGTCGAAATTTTCTACCAGATTTACAGAAATAAATGAACATATAACCATAGCTACCTGGAATTTTCAGTAATTTGGCTAATAAAATGTATCCATCATACAGTTCTCAGGGATGTTGGGAGCAAAAGAAAACAAAACAGAGGTCTAAAGGAGATTTGAACACGGGTTCTTTAGTCAAAAATCTAGCGTCGTGCTGACTACTCTAAATTTCTAGTTAAAAGACAACAATATAGAGTATTAGAATTATGTTGGCTGAACATCGAGGATATAAACTAAGTCAATCCCATGACTTATATTACGCCACATTTTAATCATTTTTGTAATTGTTAATTAGGGTTAGGAATTCTCATTCACTCAAAATATTTCCCGTTTCTACCAAAATAAAAATTGATAAAATGGTGGCAGGAAACTCTTGATCAACATTGCATCCACAGCTACGATATGAAAGAGTTTTATTATTATGTGCATGTGCAGAACAGAAAACGAAAAATATCCACATAATCGTATGAAAAGTCTTTGAGCTTTCCTCCATTACAGTGAAACAACATGAAATACTACAAAATTCTGCGAAACTTTTCTGAGAATTCCTAGCAACGTTAACAAAATGTTTAACAATGTACAGTACGTGACACATTTTATTTAGTGTGAATTTTTGTACAAGGCAATAATAAAATAATCAAATACAAAGAAAATAGCATTTACCGAACTCCACAGCCACACGAATCAATTAGTTTACAATGTTGTTCTCAACTGATTAAAAGAACCAATTCATAGGTATGGATTACAGCTGCACGTCCATATATTAAAGCAAAAAGAATAATTTGTAGCAATTACTTTCAAATAGCGTATTGCGAATCTTTTGAAATGAAATAAGCACATTATTTCAAATAAGCCGTGTTATCAGATTAAAATGTCATTCCAACAATCTTAGCAAAGCATAGTTTAATAGGTAAAAAAAACTTTATTATGTCTGAGGCATATATTATGTACAATCTTATATCCCCTCTACGTCTGTCTGTCGACAACTTTCGACTAGGAACTACTACGGTTATGAAGGTCGTTCAGTATTTGTTCGAGAGGTCTCGGCGAAACTTACATAATCAAAATTTGACACTCGTTCCGCCTCACTTGATTTTTATAAAACAATACTGTTTTTATCGAATGTACAGGTATATAGGTAATTAAGTGATAGGCTGTGCAGATTTTTTTCTGCATAAACTAAGAAGTTCCTCCTACAGGCAAACTTTATACAACATTTAGGCTTCAGCAACAAGTGCTGGAAAGCCTTATACAATCGTTATGTGTGTCTGTCGACAACTTTCAAATCAGAAACTGCCAGGGCTACGAAGTTAATCGAGGTGCCGTTGAGGTATCACTCGACCAAGCCCCTACTTATTTGTTTCCATATACCTAGAACTGTCTCCATCTTATCTAAGGTAGGGTTAGTATTGCAAAAATCTTTCCATTTTTTAAAACTATAATAAATGAATGGTGTAAGAAAAGATCTATATTACAATGTAGACAGTTTGGCTTCTTGACGTATGCTTTACAGTCTTTACGGGATCAGTCTAGCAGAGGCTGATATAAATGGGAGAGTCAACAGAAGTAAAAAAGACTACCGGCTGGCAGAAAGCATGAGGATGAAAATTTGCAGAAGAAAATAAATGTCTATATTTATCCGTCACCGAATTAATCTCCAACACTTTTATATTATTATTGAAAGACAACAGAAAATATTTTGGCATTGATAACTTGACTTACAGTCATATTTTAAAACTACAATATAACATGTTAAATAAAATTTATCATAATGAAACTAATTGTCACAAGACTTCTAGTATGAAACAACATTAACTTCTTCTTCTTCTTTCTCTCCGTCTTTTCCCAGCTACGTGGGTCTACGTTTCTGATGAGTCTTCTCCACAAAGCCCTGTCCTGAACTTCTTCAGCTGACAAACCTTTATCCCCGAGATCTTTCTTAACCCTATCCATCCATTTCCTCCTTGGCCTCCCTGTTCCTCTCTTGCTGTCCACTTCCATTACCATCATTCTTCTGTATACATAGTCATTTGTTCTCCTCATTACATGTCCATACCACTGCAGTCTTCTTTCTTGTATCTTCTTAGATATCTCTACAACTTTGGTTGTACCTCTTACTCTCACATTTCTCACTCTGTCTCTTCTTGTTATCCCACAAATCCAGCTTAGCATTCTCATTTCAGTTACATCTAATCTCTTTTCTTGTGCTTTCTTTATTGGCCATGTTTCTGCTCCGTACATCATTGCTGGTCTAACCACTGTTTTGTAAATCAACCCTTTATTCTTCACCGTGATTCTGCGGTCGCAGAGAACGCCACTTGCTTTCTTCCAATTTCACCATCGCTCTTGCATTCTGTGTATTATTTCTGGGTCCAAATCACTACTCACAGTAACAGATGAGCCTAAATATTTAAAACTTTTCACTTTATTCAGTCATTCTTCTTGCAACATCACCTCTCCATTTTCTTCTCCGTTAAACTCAAGATACTCAGTTTTTTTACTAATCTTTAGGCCTCTTTCTTCCAGACACTTCCTAAAACTCTACTTTTCTTTCAAGTTCTGTTCTATTAGTATTGTATAGTACAGTATCATCGGCAAACATCATACACCAGAGGGCTTCATCTCTCACATCCTGAGTTATAGCGGGCAGCACTCTTTTCTCCCTCAAGCATCTCCATACTTCCTGATGTGGTACTCTGTCGTAGGCCTTTTCCAAATCAATAAAGACCATATGCAATCCTTTTTGCTTCTCCTGATGCTTTTCCATAGTTTGTAAGATAAAGATAAAATTAATTGTATGGGCGGTAACAGCACTATGGCTTACGCCCGTCCAGATACGGGGAAGTCCCTTATCTTTGCCATAGTTTGTCTTAATATAGAAGTTGCATCCGTTGTACTTTTTCCTGGCATAAATCCAAATTATTCTTCTCATTGTACAGCCACTTGCAGCCGCCTCCTAGGTCTCTTGCCTTATTTTCCTTTCCATCTTGTCTCTTGCATGCACGGGATTCCCAACTTTTTTCTTTCCATCAAGTCTGCAATCTCTCTTCGTCTTTCACTCTAAGGCTCACGTGGACTAGCTTCTTTAACCAAGCCCGTCCTCGACTCGGTAGCCCTCGCTTATTTCTCACAGAAGCCGGGTGAAGCCCCTGCGCGTCGCCTGCGGGGTTCCTAGCATTTCTCGAGGCTGCATTAAGACGACCCATCATATGTGGTTTTGGCACAGCTTTTAAGACCGGATACCCTTCCTGACGTCAACCCTCCTTATTTTCCCAGGATTGGGACCGACTCCAAGTTGGGCTTGATTCCCCCCCCCCCCCCCAGTTGTTGAGTTTATGAAACAACATTAACAAAAGCATTAAATTAATATTATCGACATTCATGAAAATAAAGCTTATAGTCTCGATCGAAACGAAAGTCTTGAGAGGCAAGTCTCGTCTCGAGTCTTGAGGGATGAGTCTCGGTCTTTGTCTCGTCTCGAGTAAGTCTCGATTCCTGGACCTTAGTCTCGGTATCAGTACCATACCTAAGCTTGAACCCGAACGCAGGGCTGAAACGAATCACCGGATCAATTTTCTTTTTGGGTCACCAGGTATCTGCTTGGGACCGTGCCTGACGCGGAGGCCAAAGCAGAGTTTTTAATGCTTTCCTTTTTATATAATTTTGCATTTTGAACAACGTTTCTTTCAGGGCTATCCGGATCTTTCTTTTCAGGACACAAAAACTACGACGCCACAAAAGTTCCTAAACTACAAAAAGTTCTTAACAAGAGAAAGAACACATGGAAATAACATCTTTTCTCCGGAAGAACAAAAACAACCCCATAATGTCCAAATATATCCACCTCGAAGAGAGAATTGTTAAATCTCACAAATAACAATATTGATTGATTCAATCCAGAGCAACAAGTGTCATTGAATTCGGGTCAAGACAAGGTCACCGGGTCAAGATTGGGTAAATTGAGTCAAGATTCGATCAAAGAGTCGCCGGGTCATTCGGGTCAAGAATAGGTCAATCGGGTCAAGTTTCGGCATCTATATTCGAGTTAAACCGGGTCATCAAAAATGACCTGATCTCAGGTCTGCCTGAAGGTACAGTACAAACAAACCTGCTAGAATTCCTCTTCTGTCAAAGCTCGAATACAGATGTTTTATTGTGTTTTCTTTCATGCGAATGTTGTTTGACGAGTGTTACAAGAGTGTTAGTTGTGCAAAGTTTCATGTAAAATACGGCATGCAAATGAGCTGGAAACGAGATTTAGATGAGCTGCATCTCTCGCAGTGCATGGCTTATTGAAGATGCGCAACACACGCGTGAAAGCTTGCGCTACCAAACGTCCGAAGTCGACCTTTGACGGGGCAGGAATTTTAGCATGATATATATGAGGCTGTCCTCGGAAATTTGAAATCACAGTAATGCTATATGATGCCATATTCTATCATGGTTTAGCAATACAGAATATGAGGCCAATATTGGCCGGATACCCTGTGCTTCTTGGGTGGGTACCCTATCTGAAATGAGTTTGTTTTATCTATCTACCACCGGTACCATTTTGAGACTGTTGATCTAAGACACCCTGTATTATTAGGAAAACATATTTTATATTATTAGGATTTTATTAAAATATTTTCTGCAAGCTCAGTATATATAATAATATGAATTCTCAGTTCAAATAGGATTTTTTAAAACTTTATTATTTATTTTCACTTGGAGATACTACTAATCAAATTTCTAGGATCCTATGTTCTTTACTACTAATTAAATTATACACGAGAAGTGATCTTCATTATAATCCTAGGATTTCATACTTAACATTCCTTATGAAAGGTCTAGCAGAGAAAAGTTCATTCTCATTGATGATGGATGAGTGTTCTACCCACGCTCAAGTCCTGACCCGAAGGTTCCTGGTCAAGGTAAACCGGTGGTGCTTTGTCATTTCCTTTCATTGGATGAAGATGACGTCCTAAGAACGGGACCTACAGTTTAAGATGGGCTCGAAACCACCTTTATCTCCACCAGGAATCGAACCTGAGGGCCCTTGATTACAAGACAGCGAGCGTTATCACTCACCCTCAGAGACCTATTATTATTATTATTATTATTATTATTATTATTATTATTATTATTATTATTATTATTATTATTATTATTATTATTATTACTACTACTTTGTTTGGAGACAGACTTATGACTGGAAGGTTCTTGCGAGGGCGAAGCGGTGGTCATTAGCCATTGCCTTCGACTGGAGCCAGGTGAAGTAAGAAAGGCGGAACCTGCTGTTTGAAATGGTTACAATATGTTCAAAAGTATCTCACAAAAAGTGGAACAATGTATCACTCCTTTATAGCAAGGTGACAAACGAATCTACTTACCCTCTAGGGCCACCACGTTTCCTTACAGATAATTAAAAATTAATCAAGTTAGCAAAAACATTATTTAATTTCTGTGGGTTAGACAACCTCTTTGCCACATTTAGGAGGGTTGATGTCTGAGAGCAAAAATTAATTCTTCAGAGACAAGACTGGAGATAATATTGGCCCAAGTTCTATATTCCAAGTATCACCACGGCATTTATCTTATGGGGCTGAGACAAACGCTGGAAAACAGCAGAATAGTCAGTGATTGTGAGTGGGACTCGAATTCCGCGCCTCCTCAATGCTTTGCAGTCAGCAATCTTTAGTTACTGAACCACAGAGATGAGTAAATTATTTAGATGGGTAACCCTAAAAAGAAACTACTTGTCTTGTGGAAACATGGTACTTTTCGTTTACACATGTTTTTCATCATTTAAAGAAACTTAAAAAACACGCTTTTTACCTAAAATGCTCTAAAAGAGGGATTTTCAAACTATGGCACTTGAAAAGTTGTTAGGTGGTACGCCATACAGCAGGTATAAGTGTTCGTTTTTTATGAGAGTAACGTCTGTGATAAATAGATACATATTACTTTTCAATGAGAGCAGAACTTTATCTCACTAGGGTTGCCAGGTCTTACATTTTCCCGGAAACTTCTATGTTTTTTAAAGTTAATTTTACGTCTTACGTTCTTATTTCTGCCGTAACACACTTTCTTCTGCTTTTTCCCTTCCAGCCAAAAATCAATTTTAAATTCACCGCGAAAATGTAATTTAACGTACAGCGGTAGATGGCTCTGTCGTGAATCGACTTTTACTTACAAACCGTTGGCAACAAAGAAAAAATGTAGTTGGAAGTAATGGTTTCGCAGGAAATACTGTTTATGCCGTGGTTATGTTAAACCGTAATAACGGTTATTGTTAAACTTTTACTCTTTTCATATTGTTGTTTCATTGTATTATTCAAGGTACCATCCCAGGTGTACTTTCCTGTTGTGACCGAAGGAAATTAGAGAACACCTCAATCAGAATGGATGGATTTCGGGGATCGATCCCAAGAGCCCCCTAATTACAAGCACGCTACCGAATGTTCTACCTCATCAGTATATACATTACTGGTAATATAATCATGTAGGCCTAATTTTAAACATCAGCATTAATAATTTCGTAATATTATTTTGGTGGTATGAGTTTCTGTTTAGTGATACGCCAGCCTAAAATTTTGAAGACTTCTGCTCTAAATTCTAAAAGGTAATGTGACTAAAAAATAAAACAGCGGGGCTCTAACACATAATGGTCTTCATGTTAATATTACGTAATAGTCAGGAGTAATTGTTGTGAGTGACCCCGGGCTATACTTTTAGTAATATAATTCCTAAAAGTTAGAACTAATTGAAATATATTTTATAGCATACCTTTTAAAGCATTTCTTAAAACTAAAAGCCTAGTTGTTAAAAGTTTGAAAAACTATATTTTATTTAACTAGTCTCTGTGTAATAAGTATAGTGTTAAGTAGTATCTGTGTAATGTTCAATGTTTTACACAACTTTTGGCCATTTTCCTTGGATGGTAGGCTTCACCGAAAAGCAACGGAGCCAGATTGGTTGTCGAACTGTCAGGCGTTTGAGACAAAAAATCAGCAATTTTCAAAATAGATCTCCAGCTATTTCTATTTCTAAAATTCAAAATTCTTGATTTCTGTATTGGCATCAGGCACAAAAAAAAAAAAGTAAAAAGTTTCAAGTTAATTGTACAGTGCAGAAATTCTACCAGACCCAATTAATGGGAGAAATCACCCCACCTAAATTCTCGGCTAAAAACCTAGATAAAACCTAGAAATACTATAAGATTTGAGCCGGAGAGTCAGACAGACCAAATTCTACTACTACTACTACTACTACTACTACTACTACTACTACTACTACTACTACTACTACTACTACTACAA